>JASANB010000439.1:0-15051 GCA_030248155.1 Sabatieria punctata
TCTTGGGTTAGTCAGAGTCAACGTGAACTTTTTGGAGTCAGGGCGGGTCTAGCCAGTAGTACCAGAGAAAAGAGAAAAGTCAGTTTAAATAGGTTAGTTTTGGTGGGTAGGTGGCACCCCACAGGCTAAGATGGATAAATGACCCAGAACCGCAAAGCCCCTAAAGCTAGCCGCGACCTCAAAGTCTACTGAAGGCAAACAAATTTCGAGGACGAATTTAAGCGTTAAACTATTCAACATAATATGTCATGCCGATTTGTAAATGTTTCCTTTTAACAGAGTAAACATAGCAATTCTACCTGTTGTATCCCACCCAGTCAACCCTCCGTACTCCAGTAAGCTTCGTCCTTATTGTTTCCGTCAGTAGTCAGACGGAATCAGTTGTAAAATGGCCATTCAGCCGCCCAAAACATTGTCAAGTAAATGTCAAGTGTTTATCAAGTTGTTGTCAAGTACAAGTAAATGTCAAGTAAATGTCAAGTAAACGCTTGTAAGGTGAGAAATTGACTTTTACTTGACTTGTAATTGACTTGTACTTGTACTTGACATTTTACTTGTAAGGTGAGAAATTGGCCCCAGGTAACCTGCAAATTTCTGGATTTCCAGTTGAAGGGTTCGGAGTCGAAGCTACCAGCTAAAATTGCATATAGGCATCCACCATCATAAGCGCACATGTCTCCACCGGCAAAGTCACAAAGTTGAGCATGCTAATTTTGACCAGTCATGGCAAAGCCGGTCTCCATCAGTCTACGCATACTGTACATATCATATCATGAGAACGCTCTGAAACAAACCATACCACCATTGCAGCATTTTACAAAACAAACATTTGTACAGTATATACATAGAACAGGTCATCCACCAAAGGGGGTAGGGTGTCTAGCGCCGGCCGGGGGGTCTGCTAGAGATGTTCACGAGCCGAGCCTGAAAAAGCTCGGCTTGGCTTGACTCGGCTCGCGAGCCCAGATCGAGCGAGCTTATCAAGGTTAAAAAGCTCGCGGTCCGAGCCGAGCTGAGCCCAGAACGCGCTCCAAACTTAAAAATGTGTAAAATTTAATTAAATTATGAAAATATTGGGCTTTTGGATGTAAAATTCGTTTAATTTCAATGTTTGCTGCAATATTTTAAGGTATCAAACAGAAAAATCCGCCTAATTAGTGAGGAAAAGACTGAAGTATTGATTTTATGGTCTTACTTTTCAATTTTTTCGAGCTTTCCACCAAATTTAAAGCTCGCGAGCCCAGCTCGAGCGAGCTTGGAGGTGCGCACAAACGAGCTGAAACGAGCTGACCTAAACAGAGCTCACAATCGAGCCGAGCCGAGCCGCGATTTTTAGGCTCGTGAACATCTCTAGGGTCTGCGCCCAAATTCTAGAGGATAGGGTTAAGTATTACAAAACACTCCACAATCGGAAAAAAGGTCGTAATTTTAGCTAAGAATAGTCAAAAATCGCTAATGCGGGCTGAAATACAACTAAAAAACACGCGATTTCACCAATTTCAGTGTTTCTAAAGTCTAAAGTATCCCAAAAGTGTCCCCGAAATGTCCCTAAAGTGTCCCCAAAGTATCTCTGAAGTATCCCCTAAATGTCCCTAAAGTGTCCCCAAAGTGTCCTCAAAGTATCCTTAAAGTATCCCTAAAGTGTCCCCAAAATGTCCCTAAAGTATCCTTAAAGTATCCCTAAAGTGTTCCCAAAGTGTCCCTAAAGTGTCCCAAAAGTATCCCCAAAGTGTCCCAAAGGTATCCCCAAAGTGTCCCTAAAGTGTCCCCAAAATGTCCCCAAAGTATCCCCAAAATTTCCCCAAAGTGTCCCTAAAGTGTCCCCAAAGTGTCCCCAAAGTGTCCCCAAAATGTCCCTAAAGTGTCCCCAAAGTATCCCTAAAGTGTCCCCAAAGTATCCCCAAATTGTCCCCAAAGTATCCCCAAAGTGTCCCTAAAGTATTCACAAAGTGTCGCTAAAGTGTCCCCAAAGTGTGCCCAAAGTGTCCCTAAAGTATCCCTAAAGTGTCCCCAAAGTATCCCTAAAGTGTCCCCAAAGTGTCCCAAAAGTGCTCCTAAAATGTCTCTAAGGTGTTCGGGTATGTGTTCGGGTATGTGTTCGGGTGTGTGTTCGGGTATGTGTTCGGGTATGTGTTCGGGTGTGTGTTCGGGTATGTGTTCGGGTATGTGTTCGGGTGTGTGTTCGGGTATGTGTTCGGGTATGTGTTCGGGTGTGTTCGGGTATGTGTTCGGGTATGTGTTCGGGTGTGTGTTCGGGTATGTGTTCGGGTGTGTGTTCGGGTATGTGTTCGGGTATGTGTTCGGGTATGTGTTCGGGTGTGTTCGGGTATGTGTTCGGGTATGTGTTCGGGTATGTGTTCGGGTATGTGTTCGGGTGTGTTCGGGTTTGTGTTCGGGTTTGTGTTCGGGTTTGTGTTTGTGTGTGTTCGGGTGTGTTCGGGTATGTGTTCGGGTGTGTGTTCTGGGGTGTTTTGGGGGGGTTCGGGTATGTGTTCGTGTATGTGTTCGGGGATGTGTTCGGGTGTGTGTTCGGGTATGTGTTCGGGTATGTGTTCGGGTGTGTGTTCGGGTATGTGTTCGGGTATGTGTTCGGGTGTGTGTTCGGGTATGTGTTCGGGTGTGTGTTCGGGTATGTGTTCGGGTATGTGTTCGGGTATGTGTTCGGGTGTGTGTTCGGGTATGTGTTCGGGTATGTGTTCGGGTATGTGTTCGGGTATGTGTTCGGGTATGTGTTCGGGTGTGTTCGGGTGTGTTCGGGTATGTGTTCGGGTGTGTGTTCGGGGTGTTTTGGGCGTGTTCGGGTATGTGTTTGGGTGTGTTCGGGGCTGTGTTCGCAGGGTGTTCGGAGGGTGTTCGGGGGGTGTTCGGAGGGTGTTCGCCATGTGTTCGTTGGGTGTTCGGATGGTCGATTTTTGTGTTCGTGTTGTGTTCGTCCTGTGTTCGGGGGTGGTTCGGCGAAAAGAGGCGAACGCAAAAATTTCATGACGAACACAAACTTTGTGTTCGTGGAGCAATGTGTGCCATATGGCACAGGGTGAATTCGAAAGGGTTAAAACGCATTCTGGTCTTGTTTTGTTTTGTTTTTTTTAGTTCCACTGCTCTTTCAGACAGCTCAGGACATCCCTCGCTCTTTTTAGAGCCCTTCAATGGGGTAGCCCTGTCTACAAACAACCCTCCCCTTTCTTTGCAGCCAATAGGTGCAACGGCAGCGGCAGCGGCAGCGCCGGTTCGTTCCCATTTACCTATGTACTTGCCATCACCTACTGGCGGTCTGGGTTGGGCTTTACGTCGACTACTTCCAGTCGCTTCGACCGGTTTCAAACCCACAAACAACCGCTCTCACGGATACCGGGCCGCCGTGACACACGGGATAGCGTAAACTACCCGTGGCCAAGACAGTACGGTCCTCATTAGAGCCTTACACAGGCCGTCCGGTAGAGAATTTTGGTTTGGTTGTTCCGGTTGGAGCCTGCCCGGGATGGATAGGGTACTTTTTTAAAATCTAGGTTGTACTTTAGCCAAAACAAGCTTTTCTTTAAATCTGTTTTATGTTTAGGTTTGTTGCGTCATTAGAAATGTTACTTTGTACATACTGTACTGTACGTAGTTCTTGCACAAGTGATTTTGCTAGATATTTCAGCGATTTTAGCTCTCCCGGGACTGGCGAGGCCGTCCGGCGCCCAATGTCAACCGGGCGGAGTCGAAATTTGATATTCCAGGCCAGGCTGTGAAAAGAGGCCCCCGTGCAGGACTCTAATTTTGACACCTTTAGTAATAAATTTTTTCGTTTCTTTTATTTTTGACAGGTTTCTTCTTACTACCTTCTTCATCAGAAAGGATAATAACCGCGTCGATGGCTTTTTCACTGAATTGCGATAAATTAGCAGATTTTCGAATTTTTTTCTTTGATTTTCTTAAAAATAACGAAAAATCTTCTTAAAACAAACTGTTTCTAAATACGGGAAAATCTGGAAGAATTTAGAAGAATAACTAGAAGAATCTAAGAACTCTTGTCTCAAAATTTGCTCATTTTAATGAAGAAATTTTTTTAAATTCGGGGGGGGGGGGTTGGAAAAAAAGTGACGTCATTTTTTTTGCTTTTAGAGGGGGGTTTGGAAAATGATGACAATCGATGACAAGGGCGGAGGGGGGTCGAAAAATGGCCAAAAATCGATGACGTCACTTTGCACGGCCCCACAGCACTTGGTCAGTGACACCCATTTCCGTCTTTGATGAACAGTTTTTGACATTGCTGGACTTTTTTACGGTAAATCAAGGGTACCGCAGTAGCGAAGTTTTTCGGTGGGCACTGAATGACAGGCAACGCTCAATTGTACCGTACAGTACAGTACATTACAGTACAGTATACTCGTGGATTGTGTATTTGTGCTTAATACAACAGTGGGCCACTGATACAGCATTTATACAAACGTAATTCCAACCCGGCAACATTTGTAGTATTACTAAGTTTAGTTTCTGGTTGTTTTAATTGTATGTTAGGAAGTCAGAAGCCATGTCCGGAGTCGCAACCAACAGAAAAGACCGGCCCCAAATCAATCAAGCATATTTTACGGCGCCTCCACAACCGGCAGCGCAAGACGATTCACTGAGCCACATTTTGGGCACGAGACGCCACGTACAGACTTTGCAGGAGTTGAGGGCTCTGGCCGAGAGTTTGCCCAATGCACAACCACCGTTTCCGCCCGGCATATCCCGATCGCCAGTTAGCAGCGTCGAACAGACAGAGAGTGTGGACGAGAGAGCAGCACAGGAGCAGAGTCAGCCGGGAGAGATGCGCTGCGACGTGTGCGGTTGCCGAGATTTATGCATCAATTTCAAAATTCGCCTGGTGCCTGGTCGCACCGACATGACTGGCCAGAAAACTCCGGCCAAGGCCGAAGTGACTTGCAGCTGCGGTGGCGGAGCTCCGAACGACGTTTCCTTGAACGACAACCAAATTTGGCAATTCTCCCGCTGATCACAAAGATTTACTGCCGTCAGTCACAGTGCTGCTTATGTACGTGCACGTATACTGGGTCAAGTAAAACACTACTGGTTCTACTGTTGTTTGGGTATGGGATTTTCAGGAATCGGTTCGGTATGGGTAGGTATTTTTCGGCATACCCAGGAATCGGTTCGGTATGGGTAGGTATTCGCAAAAATACCGGTATACCGGTATTTATTCGGTATTTGCTGAAAATGTTTAACCAAGTCAAAATGCTGAATTTCCCATATAAAAGGCCTTGGATTCAGTCATTTACAAGGTCAGAGGCTAAAAAATTCATCAAAAGCAATGGCATTTACAGTATGTTAGGAATTTTTTAAAATTATTTTTTAGTTTTACTGGAGTGAAAATCGTTTCTATAAATAATTTTGGCTAGGAGAAATGCTTCCATTCTAGCGTAGATTTAAGGCCTCCTAGTGTACAGTATGAAGGGCTATTCTGTTGATTGTGAATGTACTGTACAGCAAGTACTCAGTGGCGTATCCAGGATTTTGGAAAGGGGGGGGTGTAAAATTTTGAAAGTCCCTGGTTGGGCCGCTGCCCAACCAGGGTAAGCAAATTTAGCAAAATTAGCCTTCCAAAACGCGTTTAAAACGCATTCTAAGCTTAAAATTAACAGAAATTACAACTTTTACTAGTTTATAATGGCCTGGTTGGGCAGAAGGAGAAAATTTTGAAAATTTGGCCTTCAAAAACGCATTTAGAAGGCATTCTGAGCGCAAAACAGACAGTTTTAGTACATAATTCATTAGTTTCTTATATTTTTGACAGACTTTTTCTTTCTACCTCCACCGCAAAGGGGGTGTACACACCCTACACCCCCTGGATGCGCCACTGCAAGTACTGTATGTATATACAAAGTTGATTATGGAGCCGGTGTGAAGTTAAGCGAAAACTAGACCAACGCTTTCTAGTAACAAAGCAAATTTGGGACAGGGAGTAGGGTCAGAGGACTAAAAATCCTTTAAATTCGATATTTTGGAAGGATATCGTAATAGAATGTGTTTCTGTATGCCCCAAAAATGCAAATTTACAAAGAAAACATTGTGATCATAGGGAATTTTCGATAAAAATTACAATAAGCTAGACAAAAATACCGATTCCCAAATACCTGGGTATTCCCAAAATAATCGGTATACCGGGTATGGGTATTTATTAAAATACCTGGAATCGGTAGGTATTTATTGGGTAGGTATTCCCAAAAATACCCATTTTTCGGTATGGGTTCGGTATACCCAATCAACAGTAACTGGTTCTTTGCTGCGTATTTGTTCATTTGAATTTGAGGTGTGCTGTGCCTGTGGTTATGATCGTATTGGCTGCTGTGAACGCCTCAGCGCCGACCATAAGCAGGTTTTCAATGACTATTCAACCGTTTCAATTAGTACGGTAGAGACGATACGCACCGAATCAGATTCGGGGCCCACCCACCACCTCTTTCTGAATCGCAGGGTTACACCAATCAGACTCAGCCTGCTTTCGCAGTTTGGTGTCCTTTTCATTTCATACACCATGTGTGTTTGAATAAACGTTTTATATAATAATCAAACATCAGGCAGATCAGGACCAAACGTACTACACTAATGTATAGAAGTACTACGAGGTCATTCGTAGAGCAAGCAAACCTCTAGAATAGGTGGACCGAATTTGGGTCGGTCTGCAGAAAATCTTCCAAAACCTTAAAAATAGGCAAAAATCGATTCGGATTTTTGTAGAACAGTGCAGTATGGGGCCGCCATCCATGAAATAGACGTTCAAAAATTCAAAAATTTGGACCCCCACCCCTCTCCCGAAGTTTTTCGACGTTTTCAGCACAACCTCCCTAAATACTACGACGTTTTGGCTTATAACCCCCCCCCCCCCCCGACTAAACTTGGTACTGTGTCCGACATGGAAAAATGTACACTAAAATTTACATACATGTAGTACTGTAGAAGCTATGAAAAAGAAACTTTTTTACCGTCAACTACCATTTTGGCAGTTAGAAACTTGAACGTGGTTGAGTTTTCCTTGTAATATAAAGCTGCGGACACAATATTCTTTCGCGTTTTTGATAGCAAACCCCACCCCTGCGACGCCTTCCGACGTTCAACCAATCACCCCCACCACCTCTCTGAACGTCGAAGTTTATGGACGGTCTATGATGTTTTTTTTACTTATTCTCTGCAAGTGTCGCCATTCTACGTTACATTTACGTGCCTCAAAATGGCTAATTTTCCAATTTCATAGCGAATTATTTTCGTTTAAAAAGAGCCACGGTCAGGGGCTTGGAAGAAAACTGTAATATTTATGCTTAATCGATAGCAAATTGTAATGTCTACTACACATAACATGCTCCTGGGCAGATATATCTATCGACAGAGTCGAATGCTACGATTGGGATGTCGAAGTGGCGCATTTTTCTTTTTTCCGTTTGTTTAATTTGTTATTCAAGGATCTCTGAAAGTAAATGCGTCGAAATATGCATCTGGTACTCACACAGTAAAAATGGTAGCTGCTATCTTTAAAAAGATGACCTAAAACAAAATTTTAAACCATATATGTGAATTTCAGCCAAATCGGTTGAGCTGCTCCCGAGTTATTTCAATCCCCCCAGAAATCTGAAAATAGCCAAAAACGGCCACTTTTAGCATTTTCGGCCAACTTTAAGCTTGGACATATCTCTGGAACCGCTCCACCTAGAAGCAATATGAATAAATTTTTGAAATCCCCGGATTATAATTCACTAAAAAAACTCGCGTTCATCCCAACTACAGAAAAAGTTGATTTTTTTCGTTGAGCAAATTAGCATTACCATGGCGCGTTGCGCAGATTAGGTTACACCACAGTACCGAGCTCGAACCCCTCTACAACTTTGGTCCCAGGCAAAAAGCGCTCCGACGCACCGATAAGGAGTTATTCGCAAAAAACCGCCAGTCCGCTCTATTTTTACATGGACTTTAGATAGGGATGGCCAAAGCACGTTCGCGCGGCGCGGAATAGAAAATAAAAATTCACAGCCAAAAAGTGGTCCAAAAACGGTTTTCGCAACTTCAAGCGCAAATGCTTTTTTGTGTTCCGTTATTGGTAGGAGGATGTGATGTATTTATATGAAACGGAGTGTGAGCTATCGAATAAGATGCATTTTCAATCATAATTCGGTCGTTAAAGGGCATTTTCCTCTCGAAAACTGAATTCGTCGTTTTTCAATGGCCATTTTCTGCTAAAAGGAGAGTTGATTCAAATTTTGTTCAACCGGATTTAAAATCAGCGCAACTCGTTACCTATTGAAGAATTTGATAGTTTTGTGTCAGTGTTTGTAGTATCGACTTATCGAGTGGTTGCGTGTGTGTGCGTTTGAGTGTGTTTGTTGTGTTGTGTGTAGGACCTTACTAGTAAAGACCTCCACTTTCCTCTTCACTATATAACACCGCTTTTTTCTTTCCGCACATTGGCATGGTCCCCACAAATTTGATTCTTTCTTAACTACTGAAAATTGGCATTTTGGTGGATTTTTTTCATGTTTCTCGTTCTTGTGAAAAAATGGGCGCAAGATGTTCAATCGGTACCGTGTACAGTAGACTTCAGGCTTTCGAATGATATAAGAATTTGCTCTCTGCTTTTTGTCGTTAACCCCACAAACGGTGTTGAAGTTTCTGTAACCCTGAATTTTTGCCATTTCAGGCTTTTATTGTACCCAAGACTTGCAATCATATTTTTTCGCATTAATTTAGCTGTGCGACGAATATTCACATATTTCTAGTAGATTTTAAACAATCAAGTTGGTTTCACCTTCGTAACTCGCGCCATAGAAAATCAGCCACCACTGGGACGGCGACCAAGTTATAAACACTAATTTACGCGATTTGACCCACGCGGCTGTTTTGAACCCGCATTTCTCCAATTCTTCATGAAATTAAGTGCGGTTTTTTGCGTAAATAATCGCATCCGGTCATGCTATTGCCGTTTGACCATAAATTTTTGCTTGTAGCGCCAGTTATTCCAACCTGTTGCTCATAAATAGAAATGGTACCAAGTGCGCCATACAAAAGTTCTTCACAGATGGATGTTTTTAGTAGAGTGCGAACTGGTATTGGGTATTGGGGTATTGGGGGTCTCAGGTATTGGGTATTGGGTATTGGGGTATTGGGTTTTTTAGGTATTGTTCGCACTCTAGTTTTTAGATCGCATTTTTCTAATTTTTCATGGAATCAAGTGCGGTTTTTTGCGCAAATTATCGCATCCGGTCATGTTACCGGCGGTTTTAGCATAAATGTTTTGCTGTAGCGTGAATTTTTGAAAACCATTGGCCATACCTACTTTAGAAAACTTCTATTTTCTATTTTTGTCACGGTAAGTAAGTAAGTAAAGTTTACTACGTCCAGTAAACCAAAATAAAGATCAGTCAGGACGATGGGTGGGCTGGGCCGTTCGTCCGGCTACAAAGCCCTACCCTTTATGTACTAATCGAATTTTAACTCAGATATCTTTATACGAAAACCATTGAGTGTGCGTATATTGACAACTTCCGTAGGCAATGCATTCCAAATAGTTACAACTCTATTAGAAAAAAAGCTCTTAGCTAAATCCAAACGTGTATACGGTGATGATTTTCGTTTAAAAAGGGCCACCGTCCTGAGGTTTCGATTCCAATCTTTCTAACTGTGCTTATTCTGTAGCTAGGGTAATGGCCTACCGACCTGGCCTTGAATGTACCTACGTCTATTATGGTATGAATTTTAGCATGTTTTCTATGTGGGTTCCGGGGGAAATCGGCCGATAATCGATGAAGTAAGGCGATAATGACGAGAGCGCGTAATCTCTGCTGAGAGGTAGCATGCAGTGATTGTTGGTCGTGGATGTTCTGGTGTGTTAGTGTGTAAAACAATGATATGGAGGTCAAAAGCAGTAATTTGATACCGCATCCAGTCATATTTGTTAAAGATTTACAATTTGGGTGCGCACGTTTTACAGGATTTGTTTTGTTCCGACTCCGAGCTAGGGATGCAAATGGTATCCGGTATTATTTGGTATTATTCGGTATTATTTGGTATTTTTGAGAAATGGTATTATTTGGTATTTTTGTATACCAAATAATACCGAATAATACCAAATAGTTTAAATAACAGAATTACTTGGACTTTCAGCTAATAATTCAGCCTATTATTTTGCGATCGTGGTATGTTTTACAACATTTGAGCTCATTTTTCTCTATTTTTAGGGATGGCCAAAGCACGTTCGCGCCGCGCCGAATAGAAAATACAAAATCACAGCCAAAAAGTGGTCCAAAACCGTTTTTGCAACTTCAAGCGCAAATGCTTTTTTGTGTTCCGTTATTGATAGGGGGATGTGATGTATTTATATGAAACAGAGTGTGAGCTATCGAATAAGATGCATTTTGAATAATAATTCGGCCGTTAAAGGGCACTTTCCTCTCGAAAACTGAATTCGTCGTTTTTCAATGGCCATTTTCTGCTAAAAGGAGAGTTGATTCAAATTTTGTTCAACCGGCTTTAAAATCAGCGCAACTCGTTACCTATATAGCACCGCTTTTTTTCTTTCCGCACTTCGGCATGGTCCCCACAAATTTGATTCTTTCTTAACTACTGAAAATGGGCATTTTCGTGGATTTTTTTCATGTTCCTCGTTCTTGTAAAAAAACGACGAATTCGGCGCAAGATGTTCAATCGGTTCCGTGTACAGTAGACTTCAGACTTTCGAATGATATAAGAATTTGCTCTCTGCTCTTTGCCGTTAACCCCACAAACGATGTTGAAGTTTCTGTACCCTAAATTTTTGCCATTTCAGGCTTTTAATGTACCCAACACTTGCAATCATACTTTTTTGCATTAATTTAGCTGGGCGACGAATATTCACATCTTTCTAGTCGATTTTAAACAATCAAGTTGGTTTCACCTTCGTAACACGCGCCATAGAAAATCAGCCACCGCTGGGACGGCGACCAAGTTATAAACACTAATTTGCGCGATTTGATCCACGCGGCTGTTTTGAACCCACATTTATCCAATTATTCATGAAATTATGTGCGGTTTTTTGCGTAAATAATCGCATCCGGTCATGTTATTGCCGTTTTAGCGTAAATTTTGCTTGTAGCGCGAGTTATTCAAATCTGTTGCCCATAATTAAAAATGGTACCAAGTGCGCCATACAAAAGTTCTTCGCAGACGGACGCTTTTAGATCGCATTTTTCTAATTTTTCATGGAATCAAGTGCGGTTTCTTGCGTAAATTATCGCATCCGGTCATGTTATCGGCGGTTTTAGCACAATTTTTTTGCTGTAGCGTGAATTTTTGAAAACTATTGGCCATACCTACTATTTTCTTGCTTAAAACAGTAACAAAACTGTTTATATGGCTGTGATCTCAGCACAAAATTCTTAAAATTGATGTTTGAACTGAATGTTCCACTGTTATCCAAACTTCTTAACCTGGGCCGTGTACATTGGAGATGCTTCCTGTATGACTGAAAAGCCCTTATTTGATTAGTCTCAGCTGACAGACATGTTAACATGAGCTTCAGCACGTTATAGAGCTTGTTAAAATTCCTTTTCCGGTAGTGCAGGGGTTATCTGAACGTAGTAAAGCTTGATTTAGGTCACGAAATCAGAGACAAAATATTTTGCATTAGTTCAGATTGCTTAGGACATATTTTGAAACCTATTTGGTATTATTTGGTTTTATTTGGTATTATTTGGTTCAGAAAATACCATTCACTATTTGGTATTTTTTATATTATTTGCATCCCTATCCGAGACCAAAAACACGTTTCTTGTGAGGTACTGAAGATGGCATGTAGTAATTAGATGTTCTTGTGTAAAATAATAATCACTAAATAAATCGGTCAATTTTGATCAAATTTAGTCTTGCAACACAAGGTGGATCAGGTGTAGCCGCGGGGGAATCAGAAACCGATCTCAAACAGAAATTGATTGATGTTTTTAATGATCATAAATATTTATTAATTAACATGTTTTGTCGATTAATATCGATTATCGATTATTTTTTGGCAAAATTTCAAAATCGTTCGGGTTAGGTGTAGCTGGAGGGGGGGGGGGAAATCAGGGAAGGTCAGAAATGGATTAGATATTAATTAATTAACTTTCATATGACTGTACGACTCCGGAACGTGCCCAATACTGATGCGTACCCATAGGGGTATTTTTATATTTGGAAAATAGGCCCTAAGGGGCGTGCCCTGTACTGATGCGTCTCTTGGGGTACCTATTTTTATATTTGGAAAACAGGCCATCCGGAGCGTGCCTATACTGATGCGTGCCCTAGGGGTATTTTTATGTTTTTAAAACAGGCCCTCCGGAGCGTGCCCTATACTGATGCGTCCCACTAGGGGTATTTTTATATTTGGAAAACAGGCCCTCTGGAGCGTGCCTATACTGATGCGTCTCTAGGGTAATTTTATATTTGGCAAAACAGTCCCCGGGGCGTTTCCTATGCTAATTTAGTGATCATTAGACTCGCCAGGCGAAGGGCTTTCAAATGATATATGACATGACCATTTTGGACGATTTTGAGATTTTGGAATTTTGCCAAAAAAATTATCGATAATCGATATTTATCGATAGAAATCGTTAATTTATAATTAATTATGATCATTAAACACATTAATTTCTGTTTGGGATCGGTTCCTGATTCCCCCCAACTACACCTGATCCAATCGTTCAAAATGGTCATGTTGTACATCATTTGATAGGGAGATCCACGATTCATGACTGCAGTCCATTTCTGACCTTCGCTGATTCCCCCAAGTTGCACCTAACCCCACTAGGTTTTATTTCAGTACCTCTTGTTTGGAGCACAGTGGGCACTTCAAGAAGTTTCTTTAAATTAAAAAATCCTTTCTACTCTTTGCTTTACGGCCATACATGGGCCGGAAAAATCCGAAGGGGGTAGGGGGTTGGGGACCTCGGGGGGGGGGGGTCCTCGAAAAAAGGGCAAAAAACGCCTATTTTGTCTTAAATAGGAGAAAATTTCCTCCCTCCGGGAGGGGGGGGGTGGGTGGGGGAGGGAGGGGTATGGCAGGCCGAGGCTGAGGGGTATACCCCCTTACCCCCCGGCCCATGTATTTTTACGGCGGCAACAAAAATAGAGATCGGGAATGGGCTATATGTTAATCAGTAGTCAAAATTCAAGAGCTATCTAATGGTATGAACCACTTCCTCCAGCTATGAAATTTCATTAAATTCCGCTCACATAGTTGAGTGCCGCTAACGATCAAGCGTGGGACGCTTAGCATGGGAACACCCTATACATTAGCAGTGCAGTTTTATCAATTTCATGCCTATTCTAAGTAGAGTTGTAAAAAAAAATTTTTTTTGAAAGCCAAAAAAAAGCTTTTTTTATGAAAATTTTTCATTTCGAAATTTTTTTTTCAAAATTTTTTCCTAGCATCAAATATAGTTTGTAGGAGATACAAGGATGCATCAGAAGCAACTTTAAATACAAAAGCTGATACTTTGGTTCAAACATAGTGTTGCAGCCTGAGAGTCGACATTCTACCTGCAGCATTGCTCACAGAGTGGCTGCTGCCCTTCAAAACCTATTTTTAGGCTTAGAATAGGCAAGAAATTGATAGAACTGCACTCCTAATGTATATCTGAGGCTAAATTCAGCGATTCTCTCCCAAAATTTCCATACTGTGAATAAAATAAAAAAATTTCGAAATGGGCCTTCAAAAAAAGCCTTTTTTTTTTAAAAAAAAGGGCCTAACAACACTAATTCTAAGCCTAAAAATAGGTTGTGAGCAATGCTGCAGGTAGAATATCGACACTCAGGCTGTATTATGTGTTTGAACCAAAGTATCAGCTTTTGTATGTAAAGTTGCTTCTTCTGATGCATCCTTGCATCGCCTAGATGCTAAATGCACTACATTTTAAAAATTTTGAAAAATTTTTCATTAAAACTTTGGCATTCAAAAATTTTTACAGCTCTTGTTTTTATCACTTTTTGACTGTAATGAAATAGCTATATTCCAAGGGAAATATAGCAAACGGCTTGAATCGACCCAAATTAGTACCACCTTCTCTATAGTGTGAAACATAGTGTTGTGTGAAACTAAACTGAGTGTTTAGTAGTTCGAGGAAGGAGTATGAATATGTCACTGAATCCTGGCCACAAGGTCAAGTGCTTCGACGTCCGGGTTACAACAATGGATGCCGATCTTGAATTCAAAATCGAGGTGTTTCTTGTTCCATCACCTTTCTTCAACTGTCTCTTACCTTCCTTAGTCAGAAAGGTCATAAACCTCCAGATTTACACCGTCGGCTAGTATTTTTCTTGTCTTTTATAACTTTTTTATTTTCAGAATTCCGCTTTGGAAATTTCAAAAATTGACTTTAAACTGTTTGAACTGTGCTTGGTGATGACAACAGCTTACACAGGGGTCCGTCAAAAAAAAACAGCCAAGCAGATTTTTCGCTGTAACAACAGTAATTCTCAACCGATTTGGATAAATCTCGTTTTTGAATGAAAGATAAATCAATTCTTTAAAAATTGGTGAAATTTTCATTAAGATATTTTGCTTAGTTCCTGAGATATTTGCCCTCAAATCAAAACATTAATTTTGGCTATAAACAAGAGGGGTTAAAAACAAACCAGCAGACTTTTTGCTGTAGCAATCGTAAATCTCAATCGATTTGAATTAATCTGTTGTGAATGAAAGATAAATATATTCTCGAAACGTTGATGAAATTTTTATTAAGATACTCTGCTTAGTTCCATAGATATTTGCTCTTAAAGTCAAAACAGCGAGTTTGACAACGAACATGAGCAATTCTTATTATTCTGTTGCAATAAATCATAAAATAAAACGAATTTTTGCTGCTGATAGCTGACAAGACTTTGCTGGAGAGGTAACGGAGCCCAGGTGTAACCATTAGAGCAGAGCCTCGTTACGTTAGCCCTCCGCAGTGGGAATCTGACTTATTTTGAAGCGAAGCGGAATCCTTTTTGGTTCACTGCCGAAATTACTGTTATGATTTTGAGAGCGAATATCTCAGGAACTAAGGAGAGTATTTTAATAAAGATTTCAGC
>JASANB010000440.1:0-14126 GCA_030248155.1 Sabatieria punctata
ATGATTGGTTCCAGAACAGTGCCAACACTTCTTGTTCTGAGCCGGACAATTCCTAACTGCATGGTTTTTGCTCAAACACTTAAAACACATCCGGTTTTGTAGTACAAATTCGTGTCTGGTAGCCGAATTGTTAAGCGCATCGCATTCGTCCGGCCAATGAATTTCAGAGCAATAGACACAATTACCAGCCTGTGGTACCGGTCGGCTTAACAAAGACTGTGTAGTGAGCTTGTGTTTGGTTTGTCCGTCTGTTTAATACAGTCTCAACCGCACCAAAGGAGTTCGACCGTGTAAGCATCGAATATTGGTCAATAAACGAATACGACAGTACCTCCTTAGCCAAAAATTCTCTCAAACACTTAACCGGTTCCCCGTGTTTCTTCCATTTTGCTGGACAGTTCCTTCAATACCCGATGAGGTAGTTTTTAGTCAGCAAGAAAGCCAGAAGTTCTCCTTCAGCCAGTTCGCTACCTAGCTCTGCTAAACCTCTGATGTGTTTTTCCATTTCTAATTGGAAGTTCCGAAGGCATTCGGCTGTGTCATGGGGACACTGTAACAGTTCAATCGCTGAAAAATATGCCGCCATTATGTGTCGCTCATTGCCAAGCACTTCTCCAATAACTCTACGGCTCTTGTGTACGCCTGGTCGGTTAATGGGATGCCTTGTATTACTAGCGCGGCTGTCCCCGACAGGACTGACTGTAGGTAAGTGAACCGTTGGCTATCAGATAAAGTCCTATTATTGTGCACCGATTGTTCGAATGATGCCCAAAAAGGCCTTCCACTGAAACACATCGCCACTGAAATGACGCAATTCCAGACGTGGTAATCTGACATTGGCATTGCCGGTCATTGTGTTCTCTTCTGATGCCTGGTATCATTGAGACTAGAGGTCGCGTTTCTATTCTCTGTGCTAACCTGTCAACTTCTTCCTTTTGACCTTTCACAATACTCTGCACACTACGTTCGAATGCCTGCATCTGCTCTGCGTGTTGCTTTTGCATTGCACCCAACAATGCCAGAACCTGTCAGGATCAAGAGCGGCTGTAGGAAAGCCCATGCTAGACCCACTGTCAGTTTTTAAGGGGGGTTTGACGCATAGTACATGCTCGGCCGACTTGGAAGCGCTGTTCCGCCAGCTGCTTCAGAACAAGGGGGTAGGGAGTTTCATGCAGCTCGAGCAAACTAGGAGCAGACGTACTGGGAGGGAAGAATTTGGGGGCTCCGACTCTGAGTGAGTTTTCTTTCACAGCAATATTAGATCCTGCGGTTAACGCAACATTCTCATTACGGGTCTCTTCCGTCTGCTCATGGGGGGAATAAAAGGCGTCATCGTTTACAGTAATGGGTACTTGAAACTGCGAAATAAGTGAGTCAATTTCGCCGAGTGTTTTGCTAACTTTCAACTGCACTCCGAGTTTAATTCCCTCTACCGGTTTAGCATCCTCTCTAAGGCTCTTGAGTATCGGTGCAAGTTCGTCAGCCGTCTCCTTAGTCTCTTGCTCCACTGTTCGCAATTCAAGACTTAACCCTTTGCACCTATCTAGCATACTGGCGGACTGCAACTGCCTCTTGTCTGACGTAACCTGCAGCCACACGTCTTTACAATCGTCTACAACCTGCTTCGCACGCGTTTCTAGCTTCTGCGTTCTTTTCTCAAGTATGTCTCTCTGCGTGTGCCTCTAGTAAATGGGGGAGAACCCTGACCGAACTCTGCTGACTGCTGTGCTGATTCCCCCTTGGGAACCAGCGCCCAAGGCGAGTGCTTTATTTTACTCATGCTCACCTCAAGCCAAAATTATCTTTCCTGATCGGTCGGAGGGCTCTAACCATTCCATAGATTCGATTGAGCTAGGAGTCAGACACCATGTGGCGGTAATCTCAGCTAGTTTCGCCAGGAAATCGATTCTAAACAGAATTAGCGTTGTGTACGTTTTCTAGCGACGACCTAGGAACTACCGTCAGAACTGGCTTAATCAGTAGAATTTGGTCTGCAGCACAATAGAACAGTTAAAGGGTTTATTTCTCGTCCTCTCTCTTCACTCCTCACGTCTCCCCTTTTCTTCTCCGCAAAAACAACTTTTCAAATACTTCGCACACAAGTTAAAATACGGTCCAATGGGCGTCAATTGTAAGTTCAGGTTTACAACTCAAGTATGTACATACTTGACAACTCTCCTTCCAACAGAAAATGGACGTCGAAAAACGACGAATTCAGTTTTTATAAAAAAATGCAATTTAACGGCTGAATTATGGTACAAAACGCTTTTTTTCGATAGCTCATACTGTGTTTCGTATAAAAACATCACTTCCTACCATCAATAACCGAACACAAAAAGTTGCGAAAACCGCTTTCAGACCATATTTTGGCCATATTTTTGTATTTTCTAAACGGCTCAGCCGGAGGTACCTTGCCTGCCCCTTCTACTATTTCTTTTTGCCATCCGACAATAGGTGCTGATAAAGATTTCCAACATAAAAACTTGCCAACAGCTCAATGAGAAAAAAATTAAAAACTTTCTGACAACCAAAAATCTTGCCTGCTGGGAACCCGAAATTGCGATTTTGGGCTGTTGGGAATCTCGTTGTCGGGAACACACCAACTACGCCTATAGAATTAGGTACATTGCAAAGGGTTAAGCTTAGGTTCATGTGTAGGCGCAGGTTCGGTTTGTTCCACTTTCCTCCGTTCCAGTTTCCTCCGTTCCAGTTTCCTCCTTTCCACTTTCCTCCGTTCCACTTTCCTCCGCCCATATTCCACTTTCCTCCGTTTCGAAATTTTAGCATTACCTAACGAGTTTTGGTTCCTGTACTAATTGTAACTGCATTAGGGACATAGTTTAGCGAATTATAGTAGGCTTATCGAATTAGAGTGTCACAAATACATCACTAGACAGCACACAAATTACATGAGTTTTGCATTGCAACAACAAACTAGCGTTCGACAGTTGAATTACACAACTTAACAAAACAATAAACACAGAATAACAACTATATACTGTATAAACAAACCTCCGTTTTAGCCATGTTCGTCCATGGCTTCCCGTTGCATCTGTTGGTTGTGTTACAACGCCAATGCATCCAGTTGAGCTCAGGGTTCACTTCTGCTTGAAAGTGTTGAGAACCGCGATAAAAAACGGCCGGCTTTCCTCGCTGAGTTTGAAAAGTAATAATCCCGTCAGCCATTATAGCTACGTAGTTCCGATCTACTGGTAGTAACCGTTCACCAATCTCCAAACAAAACAACAGCTCAATGACCCTCTATCAGCCCCAGACATACATAATTACCCATTGTCCCAACAGGTTAGTTGACATAACACTAATAGCCCTAGGCTACCGGCCAGCTCATGGATCGTTTATCCGTTCCTATCTACGCCTTCATATAAGGCCAACAAGAGAGCCGAGAAACAGGAAATCCTCCACTCTATTGTCAAAGATTACGCACTCATATTGCAGCACTGAACATACTTGTACACACTCTTAAATCTGCTAAACACTTATACCGTCTCATTTATAGGTCCGAAAGCTGATTTAAGGCAAATGAGAACAAAAACTCGTTAGATAATGCTAAAATTTCAAAACGGAGGAAAGTGGAATATGGGCGGAGGAAAGTGGAAAGGAGGAAAGTGGAACGGAGGAAAGTGGAACGGAGGAAACTGGAACGGAGGAAAGTGGAACAAACCGAACCTGCGCCTACACATGAACCTAAGCTTAACCCTTTGCAATGTACCTAATTCTATAGGCGTAGTTGGTGTGTTCCCGACAACGAGATTCCCAACAGCCCAAAATCGCAATTTCGGGTTCCCAACAGGCAAGATTTTTGGTTGTCAGAAAGTTTTTAATTTTTTCTCATTGAGCTGTTGGCAAGTTTTTATGTTGGAAATCTTTATCAGCACCTATTGTCGGATGGCAAAAAGAAATAGTAGAAGGGGCAGGCAAGGTACCTCCGGCTGAGCCGTTTAGAAAATACAAAAATATGGCCAAAATATGGTCTGAAAGCGGTTTTCGCAACTTTTTGTGTTCGGTTATTGATGGTAGGAAGTGATGTTTTTATACGAAACACAGTATGAGCTATCGAAAAAAAGCGTTTTGTACCATAATTCAGCCGTTAAATTGCATTTTTTTATAAAAACTGAATTCGTCGTTTTTCGACGTCCATTTTCTGTTGGAAGGAGAGTTGTCAAGTATGTACATACTTGAGTTGTAAACCTGAACTTACAATTGACGCCCATTGGACCGTATTTTAACTTGTGTGCGAAGTATTTGAAAAGTTTTTGCGGATAAGAAAAGGGGAGACGTGACGAGTGAAGAGAGAGGACGAGAAATAAACCCTTTAACTGTTCTATTGTGCTGCAGACCAAATTCTACTGATTAAGCCAGTTCTGACGGTAGTTCCTAGGTCGTCGCTAGAAAACGTACACAACGCTAATTCTGTTTAGAATCGATTTCCTGGCGAAACTAGCTGAGATTACCGCCACATGGTGTCTGACTCCTAGCTCAATCGAATCTATGGAATGGTTAGAGCCCTCCGACCGATCAGGAAAGATAATTTTGGCTTGAGGTGAGCATGAGTAAAATAAAGCACTCGCCTTGGGCGCTGGTTCCCAAGGGGGAATCAGCACAGCAGTCAGCAGAGTTCGGTCAGGGTTCTCCCCCATTTACTAGAGGCACACGCAGAGACATACTTGAGAAAAGAACGCAGAAGCTAGAAACGCGTGCGAAGCAGGTTGTAGACGATTGTAAAGACGTGTGGCTGCAGGTTACGTCAGACAAGAGGCAGTTGCAGTCCGCCAGTATGCTAGATAGGTGCAAAGGGTTAAGTCTTGAATTGCGAACAGTGGAGCAAGAGACTAAGGAGACGGCTGACGAACTTGCACCGATACTCAAGAGCCTTAGAGAGGATGCTAAACCGGTAGAGGGAATTAAACTCGGAGTGCAGTTGAAAGTTAGCAAAACACTCGGCGAAATTGACTCACTTATTTCGCAGTTTCAAGTACCCATTACTGTAAACGATGACGCCTTTTATTCCCCCCATGAGCAGACGGAAGAGACCCGTAATGAGAATGTTGCGTTAACCGCAGGATCTAATATTGCTGTGAAAGAAAACTCACTCAGAGTCGGAGCCCCCAAATTCTTCCCTCCCAGTACGTCTGCTCCTAGTTTGCTCGAGCTGCATGAAACTCCCTACCCCCCTTGTTCTGAAGCAGCTGGCGGAACAGCGCTTCCAAGTCAGCCGAGCATGTACTATGCGTCAAACCCCCCTTAAAAACTGACAGTGGGTCTAGCATGGGCTTTCCTACAGCCGCTCTTGATCCTAACGTTCTGGCATTGTTGGGTGCAATGCAAAAGCAACACGCAGAGCAGATGCAGGCATTCGAACGTAGTGTGCAGAGTATTGTGAAAGGTCAAAAGGAAGAAGTTGACAGGTTAGCACAGAGAATAGAAACGCGACCTCTAGTCTCAATGATACCAGCATCAGAAGAGAACACAATGACCGGCAATGCCAATGTCAGATTACCACGTCTGGAATTGCGTCATTTCAGTGGCGATGTGTTTCAGTGGAAGGCCTTTTGGGCATCATTCGAACAATCGGTGCACAATAATAGGACTTTATCTGATAGCCAACGGTTCACTTACCTACAGTCAGTCCTGTCAGGGACAGCCGCGCTAGTAATACAAGGCATCCCATTAACCGACCAGGCGTACACAAGAGCCGTAGAGTTATTGGAGAAGAAGTTTGGCAATGAGCGACACATAATGGCGGCACATTTTTCAGCGATTGAACTGTTACAGTGTCCCCATGACACAGCCGAATGCCTTCGGAACTTCCAATTAGAAATGGAAAAACACATCAGAGGTTTAGCAGAGCTAGGTAGCGAACTGGCTGAAGGAGAACTTCTGGCTTTCTTGCTGACTAAAAACTACCTCATCGGGTATTGAAGGAACTGTCCAGCAAAATGGAAGAAACACGGGAACCGGTTAAGTGTTTGAGAGAATTTTTGGCTAAGGAGGTACTGTCGTATTCGTTTATTGACCAATATTCGATGCTTACACGGTCGAACTCCTTTGGTGCGGTTGAGACTGTATTAAACAGACGGACAAACCAAACACAAGCCACTACACAGTCTTTGTTGAGCCGACCGGTACCACAGGCTGGTAATTGTGTCTATTGCTCTGAAATTCATTGGCCGGACGAATGCGATGTGCTTACCAATTCGGCTACCAGACACGAATTTGTACTACAAAACCGGATGTGTTTTAAGTGTTTGAGCAAAAACCATGCAGTTAGGAATTGTCCGGCTCAGAACAAGAAGTGTTGGCACTGTTCTGGAACCAATCATCATCGGTCACTCCAGGGTTGTATATTTTTCCGAAAAAAACCTTGGCCTGTTTTTTTCCAGTTTTTTTCCGGTTTTTTTCCGGTTTTTTTCCTAAATCGCGGAAAAAAACTCCAGCCCAAGTTCTGAGTATCCTAGGCTGGTTTTATGATTCCTAACGCTTTCTAGCGCCTTCCTCAGTCTTGTTAGACCAGAAATACACGTGTTACATTGATATAAATCACGAAACAGGCATGAAACAGTGCCTGACAGGTTCCATAAATAACGCTATATGCAAATTTTCTCACAGCAGTTTGCATTTTTGTTTTTTCATGCCAAATTTGGTCTTTTTTGTTGTTTTTCTAACAGTTTTGAGTCAGTATGGCCTATTATACATAGCAAAAGTCCATTTTTTAACGAAAAATGACGTAAATTAGCTATTTTTAGCTTGAGTTTTTTTCCGCGATTTATGTTTTTTTCCGACCCTTAGGAAAAAAACCGGTTTTTTTCCGGAAAAAAAACAGTTTTTTTCCGGTGTTTTTTTCCCACCTCACATCCCTGGGTCACTCTGTCAACAGAAGTTTGGCAGTACACCCAATTTGAGTTCTGGTAGGGAAGCCCCCTGTGATCGGGGTAAGGACTCTCAGACATTGGTCACTCGCAGTGCAGATGAAGCAACAGTGGTCAGGAATGATGGACAACTCACTACATTGACTGTACAGCAAGGCACAGGAAATGCACTGTTATTGACGGCACGCACAGAGGTAGTAAATTTAGAAACAGGACGGACCATGACAGCCCGCATACTGCTAGACTCTGGCAGCCAAAAGACGTTCATACGCTCCAGGTTACAAAATCACTTGCAGTTACGCAGTCTAGGGAGAGAAACTCTTACTGTGTCTGGGTTTGGACAAACTGTGCAACATATGGAGTCAGACCGGGTTGAGCTTGGCATCAGACTAATTGATCATTCTATCAAACACATTCGAGCAGTTACTTGCGATGTCATCACGCAACCTGTCCGTTCCAGCAACCTGGTAGTAAAACGGTTTCCACAAGCTCAAAAATTGCAATTAGCAGATAATAGCGAAGACACAACGGCCACCACAGAGGTGGACATCTTGTTAGGGGCCAATTATGTACTTCAGTTGCTCACACCTGGTTCAGTAACATATTTGAGTCAGGAAGTTTATTTGGCGGACTCCAAGTTGGGCTATATCGTTGCTGGAGAAATGCCGTCCAACCAGTACGAGACGCAATGTCAGAACTGTAGCATATACACAGTCACTACAACAGAACGACAGAAACTGAATACGCATTCGCGTAGATTGCAGGAATTGGAGGCACTAGATATTACAGAGCCCGGACATCTCACGCAGGGTGAACTAGGCATGTGTTTTTGTTTCAGAAAAACTAACAACACTAATCAGGTGGACACCCTGGACGACAACTCGAACATACAAGAGCAATTAGTCATGGCTCAGCCTCCACTACAAGGTCAACCGTTATTTGGTCAGGGTGGCCCCCCAGCCCCTCCTCCTTCTCTGATCGTGCCAGCAAAGTGGGGAGTGATGGATGAGGGAGTAGAGATTATAGAAATGTACCAGCACAACCCAGCTCCGCCACCTCAACCTGTACCTCCTCCTCAAGTACCTCCAGCGCAAGTGCCGCCTGCTCAACCAGTACAGGACGGAGAGGGACCAGGGCAGCAACACAGAGAAAACAGCGCAGCGCAAGAGCAGGGAGTCGTGAATTGGTGTGGACGCAGCCGAGGAGGTCGTAGAGGCAGGGGTGGCAGTCGAAATCGCTATTACAGTTATCGTGCATGAGGGGCCGGCCCACCGCAACCATTGTTTCCACCCAGAGGTGCTAGTCTACCCTTCCAGCAAGGCGGTGGATGGAGGACGTGGGGCTAGAGGAGGTCGTCGTCACTCGAGTTTGTTTAGTCAAGCCATGAATTTCTTGAGTGACGTGTTGGCCTACAAACAAGGAGGGTTTTACTGAACTCACTATGTCTCGCACAGCTTAGCTGTCATATTCTGAATACGGGTGTGTTGTATTTAAAATGTTTCTTATGCTGTTTTTTGTGTTTGTCTTCTCAGGCTTGACCCAGAGTGTCAAGTATGTACATACTTGAGTTGTGAACCTGAACTTACAATTGACGCCCATTGGACCGTATTTTAACTTGTGTGCGAAGTATTTGAAAAGTTGTTTTTGCGGAGAAGAAAACGGGAGACGTGAGGAGTGAAGAGAGAGGACAAGAAATAAACCCTTTAACTGTTCTATTGTGCTGCAGACCAAATTCTACTGATTAAGCCAGTTCTGACGGTAGTTCCTAGGTCGTCGCTAGAAAACGTACACAATGCTAATTCTGTTTAGAATCGATTTCCTGGCGAAACTAGCTGAGATTACCGCCACAAGAGTTGATTCAAATTCATTTCAATCGGATTTGAAATCAGCTCAACTTGTTACCTAAATAGCACCACTCTTTTTCTTAGCGCAGTTTGACGCGGTCCCCACAAATTAAGATGCATTTTGCGAGAAAGTCAGCTTTGAGGGGGCAAGCAGGGTCATCTCACGGATCCGGCTGATATTTATATCTATTAAAATAGAGCACAGTCGAAGACCAACGGTGCATGCCCGGCCACCAGCAACCCCCTGGAACCGGAGCCACACCCCCTCAAAGTTGGGTCGGCAGCAATTTTCGGGCTCATTTTAATAGCTCTGACACCCTCCATTCAAACGATCACCCTTCATTCGTTTCTTAAGCTAGGATCCCGACTCGCATATGGTTTTGTAGCTGTTCCAATGGCCTTTCATATTCTGGTACTCCGGTTTCCAGATCCTAGCTGGTTACCGAGATCTTCACCGAAAACTGCGAAATTGCCGCAAAATGCCACTCCGTTTTTTTTCGAAAAATCTTTATAACTTTTTGTGCAAAGGCCCTGCCAAGCTAATGTTTTAACAAATGTTAGGCATGAGTTAGCCAAACAAAATGAGCGCACTAAAGCGTGCTGTATAGGGGGGGTATGGGGGGGTGTTTGGCCTCTTAAAGGTGTTCGAAAAAAAAAATTTTTTCTGCAAAGCTTAGTGGTTAGCATACTGTTATATGCAGTTTTGTGTGCTGAGTTCGAAAATGCATTCAGTTTAGCTAGACTCGCTCTGGATCGGGAGAAATTGGCGTCCAAAGTTGAGAACAACCCTATTTCTTGAGTGGCACTACTCGCTAGTATGACCATTAAACGCGGTGCAATGCAGTTTTTCTTATGTAGTTTTTGCTGCTGCTGATTCCGAAAATAACTTTAGTTTTGCTCTACTTTGCCTAATTTTGAAGATATCGGCATTTTCATGATTTGGGAAGAAAACGGCTGCACTTTTTATAACATGCTTGTTTGAAAGGTGACTCAATTCAGTCGCATGTAGGGTACACAGCCATCAAATTTATATCACCTAATGCAGTTTTTGCCGCTGATTACGAAAATTACATCTGTTTTTCAATCTGACCGCTCCTGAGCGACTTTGTAGTTTTTATGCCCTGGTACTCGGACAATAAGTTATCTGTCAAATCTGGGTATAAAATGGTATCTATCTGGTGCAGTTTTCTTCGCTGATTCAGAATATTATCATGGTTTTGCGCTACGGCCACTCAGTCGCAAGTTATGGACCTCTGAAATTTTATTAAGAAACATGCTGTGAGAAGCCGTAATCCTGAAATAAATGTTCAGCATTCATGCATTTCTGAAGGGAACCTTTTGTCAGCCAATAGTATACCCGACCTACTTTGATCCGCTGAGTTCAAAAATGGCGTTTGTTTTCATCTATAATTACTCCTTTTGGAGATATATGAATATTAATGCAAATTTTGTTTGATCAGTAATATCTCGAAATTGAACAGCAGTAGAGAAAAACAAAGGTCATTTTTGAACTCAGCGGGTCAAAATAGGTCGGGTACACTATTGACTGACAAAAGGTTCCCTTCAGAAATGCATGAATGCTGAACATTTATTTCAGGATTACGGCTTCTCACAGCATGTTTCTTAATGAAACTTCAGAGGTCCATAACTTGCGAGTGGCCGTAGCGCAAAACCATGATGATATTCTGAATCAGCGGAAAAAACTGCACCAGATAGATACCACGTTATGTCCATATTTGACAGATAACTTATTGTCTGTGTACCAGGGCATAAAAATTACATAAATCGCTCAGGAGCGGTCAGGTTGAAAAACAGATGTAATTTTCGTAATCAGCGGCAAAAACTGCATTAGGTGATATAAATTTGATGGCTGTGTACCCTACATGCGACTGAATTGAGTCACCTTTCAAATGAGCATGTTATAACAAGTGCAGCCGTTTTCTTCCCAAATCATGAAAATGCCGATATCTTCAACACTAGGCAACGTAGTGCAAAAATAAAGTTATTTTCGGAATCAGCAGCAAAAACTACATAAGAAAAACTGCATTGCACCGCGTTTAATGGTCATACTAGCGAGTAGTGCCACTCAAGAAATAGGGTTGGTCTCAATTTTGGACGCCAATTTCTCCCGATCCAGAGCGAGTCTAGCTAAACTGAATGCATTTTCGAACTCAGCACAGAAAACTGCATATAACAGTATGCCAACCACTAAGCTTTGCAGAAAAAAATTTTTTTCGAACACCTTTAAGAGGCCAAACACCCCCCATACCCCCCCCTATACAGCACACTTTAGTGCGCTCATTTTGTTTGGCCAACTCATGCCTAACATTTGTTAAAACATTAGCTTGGCAGGGCCTTTGCACAAAAAGTTATGAAGATTTTTCGAAAAAAACGGAGTGGCATTTTGCGGCAATTTCGCAGTTTTCGGTGAAGATCTCGGTAACCAGTTAGGATCTGGAAACGGGAGTACCAGAATATGAAAGGCCATTGGAACAGCTACAAAACCATATGCGAGTTGGGATCCTAGCTTAAGAAACGAATGAAGGGTGATCGTTTGAATGGAGGGTATCAGAGCTATTAAAATGAGCCCGAAAATTGCTGCCGACCCAACTTTGAGGGGGTGTAGCTCCGGTTCCAGGGGGTTGCTGGTGGCCGGGCATGCACCGTTGGTCTTCGACTGTGCTCTATTTTAAGAGATATAAATATCAGCCGGATCCGTGAGATGACCCTGCTTGCCCCATCTCTTCGTCACCAAAGCTGACTTTCTCGCAAAATGTATCTTAAATTCTTTCCTAACTACTGAAAATCAGCTATTTCGTGAATTTTTTTCGTGTTCCTGATTGTTGTGAAAAAAACGACAAATTCAGCGAAAGGATTTCAATCGGTTCTAAGTAAAGTAGACTTCAGGCTTTCGAATGATACAAGAATTGGCTGTCTGCTATTTCTCATTAACCCCACAAACGGTGTTGAAGTTCCTGTAATCCTTAATTTTTGCCACTTCAGAATTTTATTACTCTATAGGTCATTTATTTGCCGCAGCTACCATGTAAATTGACAACAAGTAATTTTCGTGCCAGGACCACATGCCGAATGCCCGAATGCCTTCAAAAAGTCTGAGATCGATTCAAAACACTTAAAAGTACATTTATAACCTGAGTGTAGGGCTATACTATATACCAGCAGAAAAAATCAAATGACCTAATCTTGGAAAAACCGGGATTACGGTATCAGGGTCAACTTTTCAGGGTTCTTGTGTCTCAATCGATGTAAAACTGAATTTTACACCATATATGTGAATTTCAGCCAAGTCGGTTGAGTTGGTCCCGACTTAATTAATTCCCCCAGAAATCTGAAAATCGCCAAAACCGCCATGTTTGGCATTTTCAGTCAACTTTGACGATGTATGCCTCTGGAACCGTTCGACCTACAATCAATATGAATACATTTTTGAAATCCCCATGGCTCTAGATTCTAGATTCACTAAAAATTGCATTCAGCCCACTACACCAAAAGCGGATTTTTTCCCTTGCGCAAAAATAGCGTTACAAGGGAACGTTGCGCAGATTAGGTTACACGCCATTACAGAGCTCGGGTCTCTCTACAATTTTGGTTATGAGGCAAAACGCGCTCCGACCCTTCCATAAGGAGTTACAGTACAAATCACGAACAGAGTCACAAAGTTCGCCCAACAGGCCTGACTGGCTCGCTAAAAAGGTATCTCACAACATGCGGAGTTTGCTATTAGTGAGCGATAAACGAGGCTGCTGCTGGCCGGCCCGCCGCTGGGTTCGGCAGTTTAATAGAGCCTGCCATACTAGCTCGCTAAAGTTCGGTGAGATTGATTGATTGATTGATTGATTGATTTTATTTCAAATCAACAGATCCAGGACATGTGTACGTTTGCACGATTTATCACATAGCCCTTTTGAGAAGCCTATAGATATTCTCATTACAAAGCGCACTGTGAAAGCTACTGACACTTTCACTATTTACAGTAGAATGACTAAGCTTATTCCACACAGATACAGTCCTACAAGCAAATGTTTGCTGGCGATTGAGGCTACAAATAGGTATTTTGAAAATAGCCAGCGGAGGGAGCCAGCGTGCGGTCGCGTCTTACTGGCCGCTCTGACCTGTGTGTATTGGCCGCTCTGACGGGTGTGTATGCCGAGTGCTGACTGACTAACTGTCTTCTGTTTTTCTTCCTTTCGAGAATGGGTCCTAAGCCTGATAATTCTGCTTTAATTCTGGAAAAACTGAATGACATTGTTCTTGGGCAGAAAGAGGTATTAGCTGGACAAACAAAACTCATAAATCTTCTCTGCCAGTTCTTGGAACGGCATGTGCAGCTGGTCGAAGAGAACACTCGACTCGAAGTTGAGGTGGCTCAACGTTCTTTTGGTCCTCCTCCTAACGCTTTGCTGAACCCTGCTCAAATTGCCCAGGATGTGGCCAAGCGCGCCAACAAACGTTTGAATGTGGTGGTGATCGGTCTGCCCGAAAATTCTGCGTCGGACAAACTGCAAAGCACGCAAGACACAAAGATCATTCGGGAAGCTGTAACGCAGATGGACCTGGACCCAAACTGTGTGGTTGGTGTGCATTGAGACGGCTGTCATCCAACTGATGGTCGGTCGCGAATCCTCAAAGTGGAATTTCGTGACATGCACAACAGAGCCATTTTTCTCAACAACAACAGCTACAGATTTCAACAGGCGGCTTCTGGAGCAGACAAGATTTTTGTATGATGGGACTTGACGTTTCTGGAGCCAGAGAGAGCCGACAGGATCGCCAGCAGGAACAGCGCGGTGGCCAACAACGTTACCAACCAAAAAGAAAGTACGGCGAACCTCCGAGCAGACCAAAAGAAGACGAGAAAGTACAGTCCCGGTCTAGGTATTCTTCCTTTCAATCTGTAGATGACGATATAGCCAACTCGACGGAAAACTGATTAGCCCAAGCACTTCAGGTGAAGGGCTTCAGGTTGTTCTGATAAATGCGCGAAGCATCGTAAGCAAGTTGCTTGAGCTGAAAAGCTTTCTCGTCAAGTATTGGCACTGTATTGTGGTTGTGTGTGAAACGTGGCTAGGTGTCTTAGATTCTTCTATTCTACCCTTTCCTGATCATTTTACTGTTTACCGCGCAGACAGAGTGGATAGGAAGGGGGGTTGTGTAATAGCAAGAATATACAGGGTGGGCCATTTATCTATTCCCGGTTTCAGATAACCATAACTTTTTTCCAGTCAGATCGATTTTATTAAAATTTTACATACAAATGTCTTAACACTTCAAATTTTTACAGTTAAAATTTAAAATTAATCCTTCACTCTGGTCGCTAGTTATGCGTCTCCACGTGGCCGCCACTTTTTTCTTTTTTTTTTTTTTTTTTTTTTCA
>JASANB010000441.1:0-47602 GCA_030248155.1 Sabatieria punctata
CTAGATTCAATTCTTACTGAACGACTGTATTTCAGACTCTCAGACGCTCCCAGAAGCGCTATGTATGCTTTGATTAACGCGAAAATGCGAGGAAACCAATGCTCAATTTTGGCACTTTTCGAAAGTTTGAGCTCAATTTTTTCGCGGAAGTGAAAAATGCCCATGATAATTTTTTTACATTCTTATAGTACAGGTGTTGTTCTATTAGGTCCACCAGATGACGCCTCTAGGTAGGCACCTCCAAGCGAGAAAAATGACCTCAAAGTTGGGGTCTTTTTGACCGATTTTTCGCGAATAATTCGAGAGGGGAAAAAGCAATATAGTTGAGATTTTATCAGCAGATTCTACAAAGAAAGACACATCTTTTGATGTATTCGCGGTTCGATTTGGACCACTGGTTAGAATGTTATGGGCAAAAACGATTTTTGGAGCAAAAATCACAAAAAATGTCATAACTCTGCTGTATGGAGGAATATGCAAAAACCGACTCGCACGTGGTCGTTTCTACTCTTATACTAACTAAAAAACAACACTTGGTCCAAATCCCTGACATAGCTACTTTACATGATTTTACCCTTTTTACGTGCATTGGCTCTTAAGCTCCGTTTGTAAACAGTCAGTTTCTCGTTTACTCTGCATAATGACCAGGGATAGTTTACTACCGGTACTACATAACAGCTACACCAGTGCTACTTGTACTAAATAACTCCACCATACTATCTGTACTGATCTTTGTCACGTCTCAGATAATTAATCATCGAACCAGTGCACTGATCATTTCCTCTTGAGGTAACGCGTTCGTCAAAACATTAAAAATAGAGTGTCCGTCCATCCTCCGTTTCAGCGCCAAATTTTACCTCTTTTCTCTTTCGGCATAACGATTTACTGTTTACATAATCAACTAAACCAGTTTTAGCAATAAAAAATGAAGAAATTCGACCTTTTCTTGAAGAAAAAAGAAATTTCTATCTAACTTTGATTCCTATTTGCTACACACCTGACGATTCCAAATTATCCGGTATTATCCGGTATTACCCGGTATCCGGTCTTCTGAAAAATTATCCGGTATACGGTATCCGGTATCCGGTATTTTATTTTACGGTTGCATCTCTAGGTGAGGAGACTGACGAGGAGACCAAGTTGATGGTGCTTTTTAGGTTTTGCCCTTCTATCAGATCAGCTTAGCAGTCAGCATTAAGAAGTTAGGTTGGAAAGGTGCTGTGATAGAGCCTCTGGGAGTGGCACTTGGAAAATGAGACACCGGAAGATTCAGAAGAATAAAAAGAGAACAAAGATAAAGCCGGTTTGTCGGTCTCTCGACTCATCCACTAAAACTCAGTTCACTGTGTAAGCTAAGTAGTGTACTCTACTGTTGTTTGTCTGCATACATTTACTCCATTTTTGAACGGTCGTTGAGCTTGGTAGCTTGAGAGAGAACGAATCCGTTGTCATTTGCGCGTAAATATGCTCCATCATCCGCCACGAGAAGGCCCACGCGCCGTCAAACCCAACTTTTAGCCTCTGTTTTAGGTCCAGGCTTAAAAAGTAGAATATAGAAAAGTTTATGGATAGGTGTAGCTGGGAGGGGGGGGGGGAAATCAAGGAAGGTCAGAAATGGACTGTATATTAATTAATTAACTTTCTTCGGAAAGTAGGCTTTTGGAAAGCTTTTGCGGAGGAGGAATTTACCACCGAAGAAGGCAATGCGTACAAAATACCTGTTAGGCTTAGTTAGTGGGAAGGTTTTAAGAAATCTGCGCCATGGGTGGATACTACTTGCAAGTTTCTGTTGTCTGTTAGAAGTGGGATGGCTTGAGAGTTTCAGCGATTCCTCAGTCAACTTGGCGCCTTCAAATGCAAACGAACAGAAAGTGCCTCGCTCCTACAAGCTGGACGAGCGATGGAAGGAACACCAATTCAGAGAGCAACAACACAAACGCACAGTACAACTGTCTAAGGCAAAGAAGAAGGGTATTCACTCTTATTCTGCCATTCACTTTCCCCTACCATTTTGGCAGGTTCTGCAAAAACGGTCTGGATTATTTTCCAACCACAGTTGTTAAAAAATTTTTTTTTGAAGGCCAAAAATTTTTGCTTTTTTTTAAACCAACACCATTATTATGATTTTGCAGCGTTCGAGGTGAAAGGTTTTGGTACCTCCAGATTTTCTGGCAAGTAATTTTTTGAGCTAATTTTTTAGAATTTCAGACACTAAAATTGCTAAAATCGCCTGTAAAACAGCACTTTTTAGGTGTACTTGAGCCCAAATTAGCGATTTTTGATTGTTTTTAAGTGCCCATCTCTCTCCCCTAGAATTGGGGCTCAGACGCTGGCGCCAGACCCCCAACCCTCCCCCTTTGGCGGATGACCTGTTACATGTAGCTTGGGGCCTGGGTGGGGAGGTTAAGGTCCCCGGCTCATCGGTGATGGTTGGCACAGTCATACATGTAACCATACATGTAACAGCTCCGGGCCGACCTGGGGGAGGCGGGTAGGGTGGTTTCCTCAGGTGGGGGGTCGAGGGGGGTTTTCGTCCAGAGCGGGGTCCAAAATTTCACTAAGCTCCAAAACGTGTGGAAATGCGTTTTTAGCACGTTTTTTTTCAGAAAGGACGGTAAAAAATCAGTATTTCAAGCTGCCAAATAGCGTTTTAGAGCTAAAAACAAACAAAAACAAACTGACAAAAAGGGCTTCCAAAAACACCGATTTCTCTTAAACATCAGCAGTGGAAACGCCAAATTCGGTTTTCAAAGACTTTTCAAGCGAATTTTAGGCTAAAAATTAATGATTTCTGAGCCAGTTTGGTAGTACTGGAGCCGCAACAAGTACTTGTATTTGTATGTTTCGGTCGGGGGGTCCCGTAATCTCTCTCGGGGGTGAGGGGAGTTTGGCCTCTTCAGCTAGGGGGTGACCCCCAACCCCCCTAGTACATGTATGCATGTAACAGGTCATCTGCCGAAAGGGGAGGGGGGTTGGGGGAGTCTTCTGGCGCCGGGCGGGGTGGTCTGAGCCCAAAATTTGGGAGAGGGTTGGGCACTAAAAAACGCTCAAAATCGAAAAATCGCAATTTTTCGGTTGAAAGTCGTCAAAAATCGCTAATTTGGGCTGAAACACCGCTAAAAAATGCTTTTTTACAAGCGATTTTGGCAATTTTTGTGTCTTAAATTGAGATTGCAAAAAATCGCAAGAATTTGCGCAAAAAATTACTTGCCAGAAAAATCGTCTCCTGGGTGGGTCTGGCCTAAGTCGGGTGGGGGGCAGACCACCACACCCCCTGTTACATGTATGGGCGGGCATAGTAGGCAAACCACAGACCAGCCTGTTGTGAATTCGATGGCATATAATGTATTGAAATGCCTGAGACTGATTGGTGATACTATGACTCCAGAGAAACGAAATATGGTGGAAGGGTTCGAACGAAAGGAATACGAAACCGATTGGCAGTTCTGGCATCGTGTTTGTCGTGAGACTGAGGCATTCGTGCAGGAACAACAGATCAAGGTAACACGTAGGCTTTGCTCATCTAACCACCTTCCTAATCGATAAATTGTCAATTCGGACCGTTTTCTTAACTCACAATTAGGTATTTTCTTTTTCATAGAATGACCTAGTGAGCCCATCACTCTTCACCGTATGCATTTTTGTATTTTCTTCCTTTCTACCTCTTCAGACATGGGCTAGCTTTTCGGCTCAGGGTTGGTAAAGTTTCAAATCCTGTTAGAGGCTGAAGTGGGGTGGCTGGGTTTGAGTGGATGGCATACATGTACTAGGGGGTTTGGGGGTTACCCCCTAGCTGAAAAGGCCAATCCCTGTCACCCCCCCGAGACATGTTAGAGGACCCCTTCTAAACCCAAAAATACAAGTACTAGTAGTGGCTCCCAATACTAACAAACTAGCTCGGAAGTCACTAATTTTTAGCCTAGAATTCGCTTGAAAAGCCTTTGGGAACCGAATTTGGCGTTTCCACTGCTGATATTTAAGAGAAATCAGTGTTTTTGGAAGCCCTTTTTGTCATTTTTTGTTTGTTTTTAGCTCTAAGACGCTATTTGGCAACTTTAAATAGTGATTTTTTTACCGTCCTTACTGAAAAAAACGTGCTAAAAACGCATTTCCAGGCGTTTTCGAGCTTTTTGAAATTTTGTCCCCGCCCCCGGGCTAAACCCCCCTCGACCCCGACCTGAGGAAAACCCCTACCCCCTCCTCCAGGTCGGCTGTTACATGTATGTGGATGATTAGTCAAAAAAGTCCGATTTTTGGCTTTTTTTCGCTTAATAGGCTATGCTGTCCTGATTTGCACTTAATCTAGGCTTACTTTTTAGTACTAGTACATTTTACGTACTCATACTGTTGTTAGGTCGGACGATGAGGTGCGGCTGGGCCGTGGCGGCGGAGTACTTTTACTAATTCCTAAAATGTTTGAAGTGCTTTTGGTTCAGAAAGATAGTACTGAGTTTTTTGAGTCCTTATGGGTTGACTTGTATCTATCTACCAGGTACAAACCGATCTTTTGTGAGACTTGCAGTTTACTATCGTACACCTTCTGCAAGTATCCACTCATCCACTGATGCTCTTGTTGATCATTTGGGTCGCTTTTTGACAGATAACCACCCTATTGTAGTTTTTGGTGATTTCAATTACCCGGCAATACATTGGAATGAAACTGACGTTACCCTCTCTGGTGCAGATAATATCTTTCTCAATTTTACTATGGAAGCTGGAATGACACAGTATGTACACGAGTGTACACATGAAAAAGGGAATATTCTTGATTTGGTGTTTGCAAACGAACCAAAGTTGGTCGCGAATGTAAAAGTAGCAGGTCCTTTGGGTAGCTCTGATCACTTTGGTGTGCATGGCTTGATAGGGCCTTTTACTTTAGGACCAAAATTAGAAAAGAAGACGTTTAGAAATTTTGCAAAAACAGACTATGAAAATTTTTTTGAAGAGTTGAACAATATAAACTGGTATGACTTTTTTGATTCATGTGCTGATGTAAATGCTTTTTGGCGCAATTTCTGGGAGTTAATGAACTCTTGCATTGAAAAGTATGTGCCCTTGTGTGAATTTCATCAAAAACATACTACTTCCTGGTCTTTCGATACTCGAAGTTTACACAGGAGGCAGAAACGTCTTCACTGTCTATATAGAAAAAATCGTACTCCAGAACGCTACCAAAAATGGTTGCAAGCAGCGCGTGAAGCACGCCGCTTGAAACGTCGTGATGAATATAGTCAGGAAAGGAAAGTGCTCGACTCCCATTCTGATACCTGCTTCTGGCGGTTCGTTAAATCTCGTCTGACTACTAGATCCGAAATTCCTCCCTTAGTGCTAGAAAATAACACTGTTCTATCTAAAGAAAAGGAGAAAGCTGAAGAGTTTAATAGATTTTTTGGGTCGGTTTTTAATGAGGATGACGGTCATAGTCTTCTGCTACCTAACCGCAGGGTTAATGTTCAACTGAGCTCGATGTCTTTTGAATGGCAAACTGTCTATGACCACCTAATTAAACTTGCGCCCAAAAAGTCAGCAGGTGTGGATGAAATTCCTCAGTTTTTTCTTAAGAATCTAGCAAGTGTCGTAGCCAAACCTTTAGAAAGAATCTTCAGTTTTTCTTTTGCATCTAGTACATTACCAAATGAGTGGAAGAAGTCTAAAATAATTCCGTTGCACAAAAAGGGTAGTTTATCTAATGTAAAAAATTACCGTCCAATTAGTCTTTTGTCTTCCAGTAGTAAGGTAATGGAATCTTTGATACGTGAAAAACTGGTAGAACATTTGAAAGCAAATAAATTAATTACAGATGCTCAGCATGGTTTCTTTGCCAAACGGTCTACTGTAACTCAACTTTTGACATGCCTTCACGATTGGACTTTAGCTTTAGAAAAGAAACAAACTATAGATATAATTTATCTGGATATAGCAAAAGCTTTTGACAGTGTATCTCATCCTAAACTGATTAAAACTGAGATCGTTTGGGGTTGTTGGTGGCATGTTACAATGGATAGAGGCGTATTTAACGGATCGCAGACAGCTAGTTTCAGTGGGAAATCAATTTTCATCTGAATGTGATGTTAAATCAGGAGTCCCGCAAGGTAGCTTACTTGGACCAGTCTTGTTCTTAGTGTATATAAACGATCTTGAAATAGTGTTAAAGTTTTCTCAGCTAAAACTTTATGCTGGTGATGCCAAGATCTATTTTGCGGTTGAAAGCAGTCAAATAAATGATTCTTTGAGAGCCGATTTAAGGAACGTATATACCTGGGCTACCGAAATGCAGCTGGCTGTAGCCCTTCAAAAGTGTTCAGTTCTGCATTTGGGTTACGGTAATGCTGAAACAGAGTACCATTTGGATAATGTATTGATTCCTGCTGTACGTAACATAGTCGACCTTGGAGTTACAATTTCAAATGATCTAAAGTTTTCTTTGCACTGCCAAAGGATTGCAGCAAAAGGATTTCAGATGATAAATTTGATCTATAAAACTTTTCAATCGCGTGACCGTTGGTTCTTGTTGCGTCTTTACCAATCATTTGTACGTTCCAAATTAGAGTATGCAACTGAGGTTTGGAATCCCTGTTTTTTGAAAGATATTGATCTTGTGGAGAGAGTGCAGCGTCTGTTTACCCGTCGTTTGCCTGGGTTGCAATTTCTGACTTATCCAGAACGTTTAAAAACTCTAAATATAAAATCTTTAGAAGAACGACGCATACAACGTGACCTAATAATGGTTTACAAAATCATCAATGGTTTGGTGGATGTGCCGGTGGAGAGCTTTTTTCAGTTTGCACCCGTGGTGGGAACTAGAGGGCATAATTTAAAGCTGTATTGTAGGTATTCACGTTTGGATTTAGCTAAGAGCTTTTTTTCTAATAGAGTTGTAACTATTTGGAATGCATTGCCTACGGAAGTTGTCAATATACGCACACTCAATGGTTTTCGTATAAAGATATCTGAGTTAAAATTCGATAAGTACATAAAGGGTAGGGCTTTGTAGCCGGACGAACGGCCCAGCCCACCCATCGTCCTGACTGATCTATATTTTTGGTTTACTGGACGTAGTAAACTTTACTAGACATTTTTATCATAATTTCTATACAAAATTCTTCCAGTAGACGCCGTAGCGGAGGCCTTAGGGGGTCAACCTTGCCTGCTGCCCATTTTAGACCATTTTTAATTTTAGATTAAGTACGATATGGACGGCGCCCCCTCCGACCCGCTAGAAGAGGAGTCGAAAAGAGAGAAAAAGAAAAAGCGCAAAGTGGAAGAGACATCGCTGACTACCAAAGAGCAGCAGATCTTAGAGGCAGAGTCGGGTACTGATGTTGCGTCTTTGTCCAGTAAACGAAAACGTCGCGCCGAAGCCAGGAAACGGAAATTGGAGGCGGCTAGAGAGGCTAAGAAAATCGATAGCGACGTGTCCAAGTCTCTGCATGTCAGAGGTAAACATAAAAAAATTGGCCGAAAAAATGGCTTGGGATAGTCGATCAAAATCAAAAAATTTGGGTCTACTGATTGTTGGGGGTCATTTTGTGGGTGCATCCAAGAAGATAAGCCTGCTTCAGGTTGATGTGTGGAGTGGGGTCTGTATACATTTAACAATTAGTCCGAAGGGGGTTGGGGCTTTTGGCCCCGGCCGGGGTGGTCTGAGCCTAAATTCTAGAAGCACTAATAAACGCTCAAAAGTCGCAAAAAATCGATATTTTCTGGTTAAAATTCGTCTATAATCGCTAATTTGGCTCAAATACAGCTAAAAAGTGCTGATTTACAAGAGATTTGGGCAATTTTTGTGTCTGAAATTGTAAAAAAAAATCGCAAAAATTCTTGCCAGCAAAATCGGAGAGGGGGGGTCGAAAAAATCGTATTGGGTGATCTGCCCTAAGTCGGGTGGGGGCAGACCCCTTGTTACATGTATGGGGTTCTGGTCTTCGATCGATAGAACCGAAGTTTAGGGTACTGCTTAACGTCACGTACCTCAGTCGCATGTGTTGGTGAGAGGCTGAAGAATGGCCCAACCTCTCCTCTGTACTTCTCTGTTGCCCATGTCAGCATGTTGTTTTAGAGATAATTCCGTTTGGAGAGCGGACCGATGCACCACCAATGTTTTCGAGAAACGTCGCTAAAGAGATGAAGAATTCCAAACCGGTTAGTTTACTTCTGTTCTGTCCAACTGTGTATGATCCGATCCGATCCGATGTGCGGAGGGGGACCTTACGGCCCTACGCTCAGACCTCTGCGGTCCATTGCGCGACCCCCGTGGTTCGTCATCTCGGACGTTTCCCTTCTATCACTGCCAGCCACTCTAGCCATGCTGTTGGGCGCCAGGTACTAAGAGAGTGCCTGGCGCCTTGACGTCATGGTGATGTCGGCTCCCAACGTCCGCTTGGTGCGCCCCTGGTGTGAGAGAGGCCCCCAGGCCTAGTCGGTTTCCATGGACAACTCCTGACGTCATTGATCTTATCCTCCAACGTGGCATGCTTTTGGAGCGGCTTCGGTGCAATGGCAGATCCAGTCGGTTCCCATTTTACCTACTCGCTGTCACCAGCTGGAGCTTTGTGCCGACAACCAACTCTTTGCGGCAAGAAACTTGCCGCGCCGAGAGGATGAGCGCACGACGTCGCGCACAGCGGCTATGCGGCCTAAACCACTACACAAACTGTGCCGGTGCTGTGCAAAATTCTTACTCCCCACAGAACTGTACTCCCGGGAGTAATTTTTTGTTGCAAAATTATTACTCCCTATAAAAATTGTTACTCCCTACAAAGATGACTCTCTGGAAATTGTGCAGGTGTAGGTATGTGTGTTATATTTTGCTCAGTACTGACACCTACACGCAGAATGAGCTGTATTTATGTACATTTCGTCGCCACTATGGTAAAACGAGCCAAGTAACAAAATGGAAAAAATGGAGTTAAGTGCAAAAAACTATAGCTAAAGCACCTAAAAACGTTTTGGCGAAGGAACGAAGTCGAAATTCGCTCTAAGCCAGGAGATACAGCCATGTAACCTAAGGAATGTGCACGGACATCACCAGGTGATCCTGGTAAAATGAGCCAAGTGTTTTGTGCTTTTCCTGTTAGCTGACTTAATTTAACACAACTGACACATGCAGAATGTTTTGTACACCAAATATGCACTTGTATTTTAGGTACAAAATATTTAAACTGATTTTGAAGCTAATTCACGAAAATGTAACAAATATTTAAAAGGCGATTTTCTCGATTTCGACTTTCTGTTACTTGGCTCGTTTTACCATAGTGGCGACGATTTGTATGTACTACAACAGTATTGTAATCACTGGTCGCTCACGTTACACTCATAAATTTGTCGCGAGGAGCAAAGGCCTAAGTCCCAAATGACTTGGGTTGGCAATAAAAGGCAGGACAAAACCTTTATAAGTAGGATTAAGATAGTAGAAATGCAGAACAGCCCCGGTTGCGACCATTTGAACCTTTTGCGCAGTCCTTGCTATGAATGAAAACAAACTAGAGCATCTGACTGCCTGCTTAGAGAGAAGCCAATATCTAACTCAGACGAACGAGTTCAGCAGAGAACTACAGTATTTGCTAGCTATTCATAGCACCTGTACCCGAGCCACGCTGAACTGTCCTTACTACCTAGTTTTGGGTCGGGAACCGCTGCTTGCCAGTGCACTGCCATTTCCAGTAGCTGACCGTAACATAGATTTTGACTTCGAAGCTGCAGTATAACACCGGCTGAAGGCAGTTTCTCGATTGAAGGGGAGTCAGAAAGAAGCCAAGAAGAATGTGAAAGAACAGGCGAAGTACAAGGCCGCATGGGATGCCAAACAGGCTACAACGCATGAGTTGAAGGTCAGTGATTTAGTCAGAAGCCAAATACAAAGCTACGTCACAACACACGGGCCAGCACTACAATGTAGCAACACGTGTCGCATACTTTGAGTGTGTATATTGCTTTATTGCGTAAAAGTGAATGTTTGTTATGTTACATGTATGTTATGAGTATAAAATTGTTCGACCTCTATGCATAACCAACAAAACAAGTTAGGGAGTAAGGATTTTGCAAGAAAAAGTAAGGGAGTAATAATTTTGCAAGGGGGAGTAACAATTTTGCAGTGTAAAAGATAGGGGAGTAATTTTTTGCAGGGAGTAAGGATTTTGCACAACACCGGCGCAACAGTGTATGTTAAGAGAAAATCTACGTAGTATGCCAGACCAGACATGGGCTAGCATTTCGGCTGAGGGAGGGGGTGATAGATTTCCGAATCCTGAGGGGGTTGAAGGGATGGTAAGCTAAAAACTCCGAATTTTTTACTAAAATCAAGGTTTTTAGGCTTATTTTTCTCTAAAATAGGTTAAAATAAGCTATTCTTAGCTCGTTTACATCTTCTGTAGGTATGCTTTTATCATAATTTACTATACCAAATTCTTCCTAAAAATTCCTGAGGGGGGTAGCGGCGGCCTGAAGGGGGGTTTAGGTCAGAGCCTGAAGGGGTCAACCCCCCTATTTCTGTGTCAGACACCGACTAAATTACTTAATTACATAACATGCTGATATTACAAAATTTCAAAACGATTCCCAAAGCGGACGTTTAAACTTTGTAGTAGGAAGACATGGGCAAAGGGGGCTGAGGAGGGTTGAACTCCCTCAGGGTCTGACCTAGCCCCTACCGCCTCAGGCCGCTGCTACTCCCGCTCAGGAACTTTAAGAAGAATTTTGTATGGAAAATATAGATAAAAGTATGACTAGATTAGGTGTGAATGACTTCATAAAACCTTGATTTTAACCTACATACATGGGATGGGGCCATGCATGTAACAGGTCATCCGCCGAAGTGGGACGGGGGTTGGTGGGGCTGGCGCCAACCGAGGGGTTTAAGCCCAAATTTTGGGAGGGTGGTTGGGTACGGATAAACGCTAAAAAATCGCAATTTTTTGGCTAAAAATGGTCAAATTGGTTAATTTGGGCTGAAATACAGCTAAAAAGTGCTGTTTTACAGGCGATTTTGGCAACTTTTGTATCTGAAGTTGCAAAAAGTCGCAAAAATTTGCTCAAAAAATTACTTGCCAGAAAAATCGGTGGAGGTCGGAAAAATCGTCTCGCGGGTCCCATCCGGGCGTGTCTGGCCCAAGTCTGGTGGGGGCAGATCCCCCGGACCCCTGTTACGTTACATGTATGCGTATGCCGGGAAAATCCGGAGGCGGGTATGTGGTTTTTCGATAGGGGTGTTGGAGCGTATAAAATTGCTTTTCCAAAGCGTTTACCGGCGAGGGGGGTTGATCGAGAAAGGGGGTGAATCCCCTCACCACCGGCCCATGTACAGTACGGAGAAGTGTAGGATTACTATTTAGGCAGGGAATATTAAATATATTACAATTTAGGCAGGGAATATTAAATATATTACAATTTAGGCAGGGAATATATTAAATATATTAAAATTTAGGCAGGGAAACGAGATCTTCTCTTTATGAAATCCTCTATGTCATCGTCTCCGTCAAAAACAGTGAGCGCCCAAGAGCGACAGCATGTTATTGATCAGTACAGATTACTCAAACATAAAACTTCTTAATTACGTGATTTCTATTGCTCTCTCTTGTTTGATAAAAATCAATGGTCATTTATTGGCGGTGTTCAGCACCGGTAGAAACAGACAATTTTTCCGTCCAGCTCGCCTGATCGGAAAAATTTTAAAGGCTGCTGTGAGTTCATCCGATCCGATGTGCCGGGGGCCGTACTATGTACGACCCTACGATCAGACCTGCGCGGTCCATTTCGCGACCTCTGAAATCGTCATCTCGGTCCTGGCCATGCTGTTTGGTGCCAGTCACTAGGTGAGTGCCTGGCGTGGTGACGTCATGGTGCTGTCAGTTCCCGACGGCCGCCGGTGCTCCATATGCCAGGTGGCTCACGGCATAGTTGGCTTCTCAGACAGCTTCTGACATCGGCGATCTTCTCCTTCAACGCGGTAGGCTTCATGCAACGGCAAATCCAGTCGGTTCCCATTTTACCTACTAGCTGTCATCAGCTTTCGGTGGCCTGGGTGTGGAGCTTTGTGCCGACGACCAACTCTTTGCGGCAAGAAACTTGCCCCGCGAGTGGATGAACGCACGAGGTCGCGCACAGTGGCCATGCGGCCTAAACCACTACACCAACTGTGCCGGCGCTATGAGCTCAATTATTGGCTGTTTGTTCTGTAAACTGGTCTAGAGTTTCTTTTGTAGAAACTGTAGTGGCTGACAAATTTGTAGGAAAAAATGTCAGCTTGTTGGCTCGCAACGGTTGTACAAAAGTTGCCGTTCAGGAGAGCTGAATGGAAAAATCGTTTGTTTTTACTGGTGCAGATCTGAGAGCAGTATGGTATTTTTACCCAAAGTAATTAGGTTTTGGGTTTTTAGCGCTATTTTTGTGTCATTCAGTTGTCCCGATATTTACTCAATTGTTATCCCGACAAAGTTACAAATTACGATTACAATCTAGGTCGATTCTGCACCCTCAACCGTTGAGTTACGTTGAGGTTTCCAAAAACAATGCTCAAATAAAAATAGCTGTCTGTTTAGAAACCAATCACGATCACCAGTCAGGGTATGGTGATAAACGATTGAAGCATGATCTTGACGGGTTCAACAACCTTAGTCATAATTTCATCAGCGCACCGCAATTTATGTAATCGACATGTTATGCACACACAAAGATTAACTGGAAAGTTCAAGCACAGCTCCATTGTGTTCGGTGTCATTATTGCCTGCTGGCTGCATGGCAAAGTTCCTGTTTCTATTTGCTTCGGTCGCTGCTCTTCGGCATCTCCCGCAGCGGAATCTGCTGAAAATTGACTTGAACTCTCGTTGAAAGTTGGTGTTGAGATATCCGTAAAGGAAGGGATTAACGCAGATTGATGAGAGCGAGATTATCTTGGCCGATTCGTCAAGCAGACTCACGTCTTGGGGTGTAAATAAGTCAAAATCCATGAGAAACGATATCAGGATGAACGGAAACCAGAGTAGAGCGTAAGAACCGGCCATAGCTGTCATCATCCAGGTGGTTCGGCTCTGTCGTCTCTGGGCTGGATTCCTGACGCATGTGATGGTGCTGGATCGCTCTCTCTGTAGTAAACCAAAAACTGCAGACCTCGTTTTAGTTAAAGTTTCTTTATAATTGATGGGCAAAAATGTGGCTTGAGAGTATTGTAGGTAAAGTCTGAGGGTAAAAAATGGTTCAACTCAAGTGGAACATCGAAATTTCAGGCTCAATCAAGTCAGTTGATATTTTTCAAGTTGATAGTTGATATTATATTGCACTCAAAATTTGAACCTAGTGAGTAATTCCAATAAAACGGCATATGTATGTAGGTTCCAAGTCCTGCTCAAATAGAATAGGTCAGTCCACAAATGATTTGAGGTTAAAGAAAAGACTCATTAATAAGTTACTAAAGTTCAAACCTGACTTGCCAACAATATTTGGGAGCTGGTTAGCATCAATAATGTAAAAAAATGTTCTGTATCAGAAGCAAAAGACAAGAGTTACCATTCCGGACTGAAGTAGGGGTCCGCTGCATCGCGGTTCGCTAATTCTGGCCACATTTCTGGCTTGTCTGGCTAGGAAACGAGTGAGCTTGAAGTTGAAAGTGGCCAAAGCAACGAGTGGAACCACATAGAGGAAACAAATTTGCACCGAACTCACAAACGCCTTCGCCCAGGAAATGGGTATTATTTCGCAGGTGACAAAGTAGACTGATGAGGTGTAGTTTCTGGGATACATAATTGCATCCTGCAATTTTCTATATTGTTATGCGTTGATCTAATGTCTGTAATGCGTTTGAACTTTGGAGCGTCCAGTAAACTGATTTTATTTGAAAATTTTTCACTTTTTGCATGGGGGCGGTTGTTTTACGTAATGCAAACGCAGACCTAAGGTCCATGTCAAAATGATTGGCGGTGGTGGCAGCTACTGTGAGTCTCTTCAGATGTTGCTGAAAATGTAACTCTTGGGGTAATTTTAGGTGCTGAATTCATTTCTGTCATCGTTAGGTTACTGCAAACCTAACTTAGAACACCCCCTATTTGGTATGATATTTTAGCAATCTGATGTCTTTGCTTGTTAAAAGAACACTGATTAATGCTTACGCTATCAAGTGACTCCAGCCTCACGGCTAATGTTATAGAGAAGCTAGTTCTTGCCCAAGGTATACCCTAATCTGCGCAAGTTTCGATGTGAAGACTAATTTGCGCAACAGCTAAAATCGGCTTCCTTCATAACTGGTATGATAACATGTAAGCCGGGTTTAAGGGTTAATACTGTATGAGCCGGGTTTAAGGCCGTTTATACCGTTTTTGTCAAATTTGAAAAATGCTGGGCAAAATTTTCCATAGTAAAATAGATCGCAGACAATTGTTTTACAAACGCACCCTTCCAACAAACGCGTTTTTCTCGAAAACTTATTTGAGAATCCCCAAATATGTATATTATATCAATGAACTCCCAATTTCACGAAGAATAAGAATTTGGAGTCCACTTGTCGATTTGACTCTCCTATAAAAAGTTGATTTTGCCGAAAATTGTTTTTTTTTTCCTGAAAAACACATACAAAATTGCGCGGAACGTTTGATTTAATGATCGCGCCTTGTAGCCCTTGTAATTTGCTATCCATTCATGTAAAAAAGTTGGGGTCTTAAAGAAAGTTTTCGAGAAAATCGCTTTTTTTTCCGCCACCGCCAATCTTTTGCCGTTTTGACTCAAATCGCCAAATTTTGACAAGGACTTAGGAGGGTTTTATGAGAAAACATAACTGAAGTAGCAGTGTAGAAACAGTGAGTGAGCAGGCTGTATGAAGTAGCTTTTTACCTTATAAATTGGGAACTCGTTTACAGTGTAGTAAGCGATTAAGGGGACACTTAGAAGAAAGGAAAGAATCCAAATGATAATTGCCACCAAAATTGCTTTTGTAGTTCCACTGGAATGATGCGCCGCTGGTAAAGACATACGTTTAACAGTGTAAAACCTAAACAAATATTTATACTGTATATTATTATTTAATGCTTACTGTATGTACAGTACCTGTCAACGGCCATCACTGTAATAGTGAAAGTTGAGCAAAAGACATTGCTTCCAGGAAAGGCATTAGCAAATTTGCACATGAACGATCCATAGCGAAATTGAGAGGACCAGGCGGGAATCCAGAGGAAGGGAATAACCATTAACGCCAGAATGAAGTTCGACAATGCCAAATTGGTTATGAACACATTGCGGTTTGTGCGCATGTGTCTGTTATGCACTACTACATATATCACCTGCAAATACCAGACCGTTCCGATAGCTAATCAATCTGTAGAAAACTGACAATCTGTCGAAATATAGCTTTTTTGTTGACATCATACATGTAACGGGCTTCCACCAATGGAGTGGGAGGTGTGGGGTGTCTGGTGCCGGCTGGAGGGTGGGGTCTGAGCTGGAATTCTAGGGGAGGGGTTGTGTACTAAAAGACGCTCAAAAATCGCAAAAAGTCGGAATTTGGGCTAAAAGTCGCTAATTCGGGCTCAAATACAGCTAAAAAGTGCCGTTTTACAGGCGATTTTAGCAATTTTAGCATCTGAAATTCCTCTAACATACCCTGGATGTGGACACCCTGCTACATGTTATGGCCCCTATTGTATATGTATGGACCAAATTCTCAAAATTGGCCAGTAACAGTGATATCACTGAACTACTGTAACTGTTAAAAAGTGAAAAAAATGACTTCTGGGTTGTTTAGCTTTTCGCATACATGCAAGAAAACCTAAATCTAACCAGTCCATTTCCGAAAACAGCAAGAACCGTTATAAGCATGTAGAGTAGAGTAAAGATGGCGGCAGGAATTGCGGAATATCGAGATGGCTCCATCAGGATTTTCACCACTTCATTTGCACACCGTTCATCAATCAGCAATGGTCCACCACTGGCATTGTTCAGATTCGGACAGTACAAGGCGAAGTATTCAGCAAATTTTTTTTCCTCCATCAGTCTAGCTGTTTTGAGCAACTGAAACACTAATCGTTGGCTGGGGCAAAATGGCTCTACTATCAACTTTAATTGAAATGCCGACTGCGGCTAGCGCGTAAAGGCAAATGAGGGTACTTGCAGCTGGCAAAAGCCATAATGTTCTCACATAAATCGAATGGCTAGTACTTGTAAATTCGCTGTTCAGGCATTTCATTACTTACACGCCCTATGCAGCAACTCTGAGCTATGGGCCGTCAGAAAAGTAGCTCCATTAGCAAGAGAGTCTTCAAACATTTTGGCTGAGAAAATGACAAGAAAAATTAGGGTAATTTCAGCTTTTAGCTGCCTAGTTCTTTGCTGGTCTGAGAAGAAAAAGAAGGCTGGGGTTGGCCACAGCTGGTTAAAAAAGGCAAGTACGGCCGTCAAAAAGGCAAAGGCAGTGAGAATGTTTTGATTGATCGGATCTAACTGGGCCGCGACAAACTGCTCTGGCTGCGTGACTCTGTTTCTCGGGCCAAAATTGGTCTAATTCAGTAGAAAGCAGACTCAAATAAATGCGCTCTCTGCAAAAACTAAACCGACTGTTGATTGTTGGGTGTAAATTTAATTTAGCACAGAGGAGCAGATGTTTGAGCTATCCCAGACAGAAAAAACCGCCTCAAATATGAATTCAGTTTAGGCAACGCATAAATCTGCCTGTCCTAAAAGCAAGCCTAGCCGGATTTAATTAGAAAATTTTCCGCTTCGCTTGACAACCTGAATGAGCGGTGCTATTAGAAGAAAAGTATTCTATGGACGATTCTGTTTACTGCTAACACAACGCTAAACCAACCCCCCGTTTCGTCTGTATCAAAGAGCATGAATTTTACGTTATATGAGAAAAGATAAAGAAGATTAAATCGAAGAAAGCTCATATTGACATTTTCTGAAAAACGTAGGAGCATGGTGTCAAGTGTGTAACTTACAGAAGTGCGTTCGCGTGCAAAATTTTGTTATGATCCCTGTAAGAAATGAGTTGTAAAGTAATAAAACACTAGCAAGCAAACACATACGTAGCATTACGATCAGAACATTTATACATCGGAACACTGTTGCGTCCATTAATTCTAATTGAATAAGCCTTAACTAATTAGGCTTTTTGAAAATATAATCTCTCATCAATCTCAATCTCGCAAAAACAACTATTACATACTATACTTTGTCAAATTCAAATGGAGCAAGCTATATTTTGTTTGACCTACATAAGCGTATTTTTGAAAACACGCTAGCTTGTCTGTTATCTATGAAGAAATTATTTTGAATATTACTTGTAAATTGGCAAAGTTCCAGTACGGTGGCAACGACAAATCTGGGAGTAGGCAAGAATACGAATAGATAGGTAGGGGTCTGCAGAAAAACGATAAAAAGCATTGCGGGTGGTTAAGAACAGCGGAAACGACACTTTAATCGATGAAATAAACCCAGTCTGTCCAACTACTGCGTTGCCCTATTACTTTTTAATGCCTTATAGCTACTGCGCATTTGTGCCTACAATATAGTGTACACATATCTTCTGCAGTAGCCAGGCATACATGCTAAATGAAGCTTTGAAATTGGTCTTGAACTTCTAAAAATCAAATTACCAAGTAAATAGGCTCCACCAACAACCGCCATATACGCGTAGTGTGAAAAATTTTTGAATAATAGACTTACATTCAATTTTTCATCGTGATCGGCCCAACTAGTAATGGATTTGTTGCCTGTTAATACTGTGGTAGGATACTGGAAACTTTTTCCCAGCAGAATCACATGCACTAAAATACCGGTTTAGCCGAAAAACTCGGTCGGCACCCTGCTGTTAGCAGAGTTTGTTGGTCCGCATCGATTCTGCCTAATCATACCAAATTCGGAACGATAAATCAAAATAAACAGTCATAGGATGCATTAGCTATTAACTCGATGAAATACGTCAGCCATTATCTCTAAGAGGCAATATTTGTCGTAAAGTCCAGCTATCTTTGATTGGCAAGTTCGAGAGAAGCGATATTATTAAAGAAATTACCATTGTGGAGACGGACGAATTGAAACTGTGCCTGGGTAAAAGAATCGATCTCACACGTTGATGGTTGCAAGCGATGATTGCAACAAGGCTGGAGGAGCGGAGAGCTCTCTAAATGGAATCCGAAAACTTCATTTCTTTCTGCCCAGGGGTCCGTGTGGGCTCAGTTAATTACACTAACTGCACATGTGCCCTTTCCATAAACTGCTACTTTTTGCAGACTTCATTATCCACTGCTAAAACTACATCAACTTTTTTGTTAGTTAGGTACAAGTAGCTAGAGGTTCAAATATGATTAGCAGGGAGTATTTTGGGCTTCCAAATGAGGTATACTGTAAAAGTACACGTGTTTCCTTAGAGAATTTCAATTTGTAGCAATAGTTTAGGCACGGTCAAAAATTGTAGTACCGTAGTCTAATTGCGGAGTTCCAAAAACGTGGCTAAATGTGACTTTTCTTCGTAAAGCCAGTAAAATGACGATTCCGAAGATGATCTATTTCCGAAAAACTTCGTGGGAAGGCTTCTATGCTGTGGAACAGAGTTTAAATCTCTATCAGGATCATCCATGTGTCGAACTTCTTGCTAAAGCCTGTGCTGACTAACAAACTGATTCAATGCTTTGAGTCCAGAAGGTGCAGATTTCTTAACTATGTATCGAATTTTCGATCATATTTTTGAAATTCCCCAATTTTAGTGCCCTTTTAGCTATAGTGCTGCCAGCTCAATATAATAGGTATGCCTAATGGCAACACCAATCATTTCTGCAACCAAGAATACATTCTTCGTGGGGTGTCTTCGTTCAAGACTTGCAACTGCCGTGGCTGATAAGGTCGCGAAGCAGCAGCATTCAAGGTTCAAACTGTTCCACGTGAAACTGCATTCTGTGCTGTGAGAGACTGAATCGACTTCTTAGGCGACTGCCTGTTGCTTGCGCAACTCAAAACAACTCCCTTTGAACCATTTCCACCTCCTTCTGTTTCTTTATCACTTTAGCTGAGCTCGCTGGCATTGCAAATTCAGTTTAGCCACAAATAACGTTTGAAAATTAGGGAAAACGCACAGAATACCTTCAGCTAAGTAAAACTGAGCTTTTAAGCAGCGGACAAAGCTGAAAATTGGCTGGAATCTAATCTAAGTCACGCTTGGCACTATATTTCTGCTAAATTTGGTTGAATTCCGTACAGACAGTGGCGCGTCGCTAACAATCAATCGTGTAACACTAACTAGCGTGGGACACCCACTGTACTGTATATTCACATTTGTTTTCAAAAGTCAAAAATTCAGGCAGTCAAAGACAAAAGTGAGAAAAGAAGCTGAATCAGTAGTTAGACAACCAATAGACGAGAGCCAACTCGGCCAAAGCTCCACCCACTTCCACCTTGGTGGCCTGGTTACAGAAATCGCCCTCGCAGCAACAGAGTTGTCTTCCTTCAGGGAGAGACTGACAGGGACCGGCCTTCTCACATGTATAGCCTCCAGTCTTCGTGCAGCCGTAGCTCCAACCTACGTCAAGGACACCGGTCTTGGCCTTAGAACAGAACTTGTCGCCCTCACAGTTAAACTTAGAGCCTTTGTACTCGAGGTAGCATTTGACTGTCGTACCTGCACCCACAAACATCAACAGCATACAGACGGGGCGATACAACAACATATGTTAGATACAAGAAACCAGTAAAACAAACAACAACCTGTTCACTCTGGCTGCCAGCCTTTGTACTCAGGCTGGAATGCTCGCAATTTTCATTGTAACTTTTTTATGCATTTGATGTAAACGAGAATATTCAGTTTTGCTGTAATTTCCGCAACAAACTTTGCGCAAATAGACTGAAATCTACAATAGGTTTGAAAAACTGGGCTATGTTATGTCTTATCTGTTAAATTACTAACTATAGTTACGACGCTAGCAGCAGTTCGTTAGACGATTCTATTCTGACCGTCTAAACAAAATTGGTGGATCTTTTTTGCCTTGTTTTTCTCTTTTCGCTGCTGTTCTTTCTTGCCTTTTTGCTGTTACTTTTATATTTGATTGGTTGTTCTGCATATACATATTGTACGTAAAATTCTTGCTTGCTATGTCACCCCTGCCGTCAAGGAATCTTTTTGTGGTTTATCTAACATTCAGGGAAATAATGACATACACTGTATCGGTAATCATAACCGGTTCAATCTCAAGTGCTACCATAGATGGTATCCCTTCGATCGAGGCCCCACGTGATACAATTTATGCAGACAATGGCTAGCATGTCTTTCGACTGAGGGGTGGTAAATTTTCAGATCCTGAGGGTTTTTGACGCGTTGCTGGATCTCGATTGTGCAGAAAATCAAAAGCAAAAACAATGGCATTAATACAGCAATCAAAACCATTGGTCTGCGGACGATAGGCGGAGGAAATCGCTTAAGCCGCTGGAACAGTTACGTGTTAAGTGCAGAAGTCTCAGCCTTGATGCTCTCACAAAGCGCACAGTGATGGCAGACCGCTGGCTACCCCCGGTCGGCGCCAGACCCCCAACCCCCCTCCCCTTCGGCGGATGACCTGTTACATGTATGACCGATACCATACATTATTGTATATGTCGTTATTTCCCGACTGTCTAATACCTCAGACTGGTTTATCGCAAAACTGTTTGCCTGACTGTTACAGACAGTCCTTTTATGTTTGCTTCCATAACCGACGCAGCCTGGCCTACTGTCGGTGCAAACACGGCCGCAGCAGTAAAAAAGCATAGCTTTCTAATGTGTGTGCCTGCTTATGCTTATCAGCCAGGTCATGCACAGGCAGATACAACGACGAGAGTCAACAATTTTATCAGGATGTTTTTGAATGTGCCGCATTGGTATTCGACGTACGTACGTATATACTTGTGCGTACAACATGTAGTTGACCGGGCAGTGCCGGTTACAAAGACCGTCGCTCTCCAAAAAGTCTCAGGTACGGGGCTGTCAAGTCCATAACTTCCAAACTCAAATAGGGGAGGTGGTGTAAACAAAAATTTCGGGGGTGGGGGTAGGTGCGGAAAGTTATGAAGTTTTTGACAGGAAAATTTGGCATCTCAAGTAAAACAACAGGTAGCACCATTTTTAGACTAGATTTGCTAATCACACTCCAAATGCTGAAAATCGTCAGTACTTACTTACTGTAAAATGCCCAGCAATAGAGTATTTCTTCATTTTGTTGCAAGCGCCTACTGTACTACGTATCTATCTGCAAGATGAAATTATTTAACTTGGTCCTCCAGCTTACGCTTGGGACTTGGGTTATGCAAAACGTAGGTATGTTTGACAGAATTGGGTTGGGCTAGTCATGTGCAGGATAAACCGAGATTACCAAATTTGATGGTTTTAAAATAAAAGATATACTGTTAGAATCTACAATGCCAAGCAATTCTAGTGATGCAACCGGGAGCGGAATGCCGGGATTATCGGGAAATCGATCAAAACGCATGCTGCATAATAAAACATAAATGTTTTCAACGGCCGGTTTAGCTGTTGATACCATTTCTAGTTGATTTTATTTTCTCAAGGATTTTCTCTCAGCGGGCTAAGGTACAGTACAGTAGCAAGCCGCGCGTACACAGAGTGTCACATGCTATACTACGAGAATCTAACGGAAGCCCGGTAATTATCGGAAGCTTTCCTGAATGTCAAGTGACTACTGTAAGACGCGACCTCAATTTCACAAATTTACGGCCCTTGCAATAGTAGCCGAAATTTTCGTACTGGGACAGTACCGCCCCAAATCGCAATCACCGATTTCTTGTGCTTAGTTTTAGGCTCAGGTTTAGTATCAGGATTTAATTTGAGCATTAGTTTATGCTCTTGTTTAGCTTGAGACCTATGGTTAGGCTCAGGTTAAACAGACCAACCGCCGCGTCAATTAGCCTTTACTTGCGGACCGTAAATTGCCATGCTACCAACCGTATCTACTCTATAATTCTCGTATATTCTCTCTACTCAATAATAATAGTAGCTACTCAATTCGCGTCGAAAACCGAATCTGATTTTAACGAACATGACTTCCCGATAGATTCTCTCGATATAGTAATTTTAACAGTAATCTGAGCTTTTTAGATAGTCGGATGAGGCCGGAACTCTGAAGACGGTCACCAGGAAGCGAGCGACCACCTGCAGACCATTCGGCCTCAAGCTGTAAGTGGATTTTGTTTATTTAGCCACTGATCTCTGATCTCAGCCCAACAATGTAGATTTATTTATGCTAAAATTTATTTTATTGATTAGATTTTATATTCAGATTCGTTGTAGGCAGCACAGGCGGCTCAGAGGAGCGCTTTACAAAGGCGTCGTTGACTCTCCAAAAAATCTCACTGACAGGTCAGTAAATTCCTACAATAGTATGCGTAAAACAATACACTGATTAATAAGATGTTGTTCAGCTGCTCAGCTCCCTAGTGACTACGTTCGTCTGGTCCATTGGCAAAATTTCATATTGACTTTCAGGGCAAATACCTCAGGAGCCAAGCAGAATATCTTAATAAAAGTTTCACCAATCTTTAAAGAATTTTTCAAACTTTCATTCAAATCGGTTGAGTTTTGCGGCTGTATGCAAAATTAAAAATATCTGCTGGGTTGTTTTTGGCCGACTCTCTATAACTGAAGTTGTTGCAGAGCTTTGCTCTCTCCCTACAGAAGCAGCGCTGGCATCGGCGTTGGAAGAGTTGAAGAAAGATGGCGTTGACCTCAAATTGGCCAAGGAAGCACTCCAATAGTCCCTGTGGTTTATTGATTATGTGTTCTTTGTTGTTATTGTCCAGCTCATTACAACACTGTCTATGATTAAATAGTGCAAGAACAATAGCAGTTTATTAGAGGAAAGAGAGATGTGCTGCATTACATAGTATCAGGGTTCATGAAGGAAGGGTTCGTGCGATATGTATGTTCAAATTTGACGTCTGAAAATTCTGGTCAGTTCATGAAGGAAGGGCTCGAGGCTACAGAAGTCTAGCAGGCTAGGACTTAGCCGAAACAAACTTTTAATAAACAATAATAGTCGTGCCAAAAATCTTTTGATTCAGTTGAATATTGACGGAATGGCGGCACTTTTCTTGCCTGCCGGGGACCTGGCCTGGACCAGCCTGTAGAATGAGAAACTACTTTACTCAACAACAAACTAATAACTATGTGAAAGAATCTGATGATGAGCAAAGAAAGCAAGTATAGTCACAGATTACTATCACTCGGACTGAGCACTACCGCTTCAGATCCTCCATTCTGTTGGCAACTAGAGGAAGGCATTCGGTCTCTCATCAGGCTCCAGGTAGCATCGGTGGCTCTTCTTGCCGACGCCGAGCGTGCCGGCTGTTCCGGGGGCACGCAGCCGGCCCGGGAGAAAGTTTCCCGGAACCGGCTCTGGAAGTTCCTGTTAAGATAGCCGTACAGGAATGGGTTTATGCAGATAGAAGTGACCGACAAAAGTTTGGCAGTTTCGTCCAGCAGAAGTAACACTCTGATATTGAACGAGTAATAGCCCAAATCGACGATGAATGAAATGGCTATGAACGGGAACCACAAGAAGGCATAGGAAGCGGCCATTGCTATTAACAGCCAGGTGGTTCGGTTGTGGCGTTGGCGAGCGCTGTTGAAATGGCGCAGACGACTGCTGGTGCGTGAACGTGGCACCTGTAATTAGTTAGAAGTTTGAATGAAAATACATACTGTAGGTCTATCGCAATTTTTTAATTTGAAGCACTCGAATCAATTACAATATGCAACGATGTAAACCTACTCCTGATGAATACATTGAATTTGTGAAAGAACAGAACGTTTTACTAGAAGAATACCAGCTTCACGATCGAATATACTGTATGTTTAGGTAGAGCTAGGTAAAAATTGGCGAACGATTTGACACTTTCGAAAATATTTTTACACTTTATTGGCATATGGATCCTGAGGTCCGCCCCCGGGAACATTTTTCCGACTACTCCTCCGATTTCCTGGCAAATTTTTACAATTTTTCTAATGCGCTAAATACTAAAAAATGGATGTTCAGTGAAGGGTTTATATGAGAGATTTATTGGTTTCTAACTCATTAATAACATACAGTACGTATTAGTCTGCCCGTGATCGCAGCTAACCAGTTCTGACAAACTTTTTAAAAAGAGCTACAAACTTTAAGAATATGGTAACTTGCTACTGTACGAAAACGGAAATTGTTTAGTCTGCCCGTCATCTACTGTTGCTATGGGTATTTGATTCTGAATTGAGTATGGGTATGGGTAGGTATTTTAAAAATACCCGGGCATCGGATATAAATCGGGTATTTTTCATTAAAATAGCATAAATAAATATAAATTCCCTAAAAATGTCAAATGTCAATTGGTTTTGGAAAAAATACTTTTTTAATCTGCTTTTTGGACAACTATTATGTGCTCGGCGTAGCAGTTTTACCTCACAGTTACTAGAACAGTTGTGAATTTTCGAATACTTTGGTAGATAACATTGGCAAAAAAACGAATCAGCTTACTGGAGTATAATTTTTAATAGTACTTTCACATTCGCCACCATAGTTGTATAAAAATTTCAGCTTGCTCTAAATACTTCCCTCAGCATCAAAGTAAAGTAAAGGGTAAAGTAATAAAAATCGCTTAAATGATCCCAAACCATTTCACCACAGGACATTTATACATCAAACAGTATTTACCGGAGGCAGCAGATTGTTGTTGACCACCACTGACTCATTTTGTCTCATTTCCGTCATGCGTCTGTGCTGTTCGGATAGAAAGCTGCTAAGTTTAGTATTGAAGACACCCAGAACAATGAGCGGAATTACGTAGAGAAATGCTATTTGCAGCACCCCCATACATATGTTTACCCATCTAGGCGGCATTAACTCGCAGGTTGACAAAGAGAATGACATGGTCACGTTTTCAGGCAACACCAGCTCGTTCTGAAACTTATCCACATTAGTGAGGCCGACTTGACAGATAAAGAAGAGAGATTCACTTCAAAAACGACTGATACTGAAGTTTTGTAGTAGATAAGTAGAGGTAACTGTAGCAGGAAAGACAGCAGCCAAATTATCAGCGCTATCATTATGGCCCGAACGTTCCGTTGACTTTGAGGACTTCTAGTTGACAATGTTCGCACTGCGTAATACCTAAAGTCTTTGAGTCTATATATAGGCCATTTAGAATCCACTCGGTTTCTGTTTTTCGATTTTTTAGATCCGTTTGTTTCTAGCTACCGTACTTGACATAGTCTTGGGGTTTTTCAGCACGAAAACATGAGATACTACGGTAGCAATTTGCAGATTTTCTGAGAAAACGTTTGGCAGTTGTGGGATACTACCCCCATTAACGCAAACCTGTCATATTAACTTAAGACTAAGATTGAATCTAAAAGTAAGTCCAACTTCATCCTAAGGTTCATTCATCCCGAACCTACGTAGAAACCTAAAACCAGATCAGATCACAGTGCTGAATAGAAGCCCTCGGTTCCAAATAAGTGGGGTATAGTGTCACTGTATATAAATCGGATAATCAGCGCGTCATGCATAAGTGAAATGCACGCCGCTTCCGAAACCTAGCTTAGTCTGTACAGCCTTCACACTACTTTTCAAAACATTGGTATTCTCATTCTTCAGAACGTTGTTTCTATGAATTCTTGAGCCCAGCTCAAAGAGTCAAGAGAACCCAAATAAAATGCTATAACTTGGTGTGAAACCAAAATCTGACCTGTCCACAGACATGACAGAGATGGTGAGAGTTGAGCAGTAGACGTTGCTACCGGGGAAAGCATTGGCCAGTTTGCACATCAGATTGCCGTAGGGGAACTGTGACAGCCAGGTAGGCAGCCAGAGAAACGGAATCACCAGTGCGCCGAGAATAAAATTGGAAATGGCCAAGTTGGTGATAAACACGTTGCGATTGGTTCGCATGTCTCGGTTTCGGACTACTGTATAGATCACCTGAATTGATCAATGCATACAGGGTGTGCCAACACATAACAAACCAGCTGATTTTTTTTGCTGTGACAATCGTAAATCTCAACCGATTTGAATGAATCTTTTTTTAATTTAATTGAAAGACAAATAAATTTTTGACAGACTAGCAGAATTTTTATTAAGATACCTTGCTTAGTTCCTGAGATATTTGCCCTCAAAGTTAAAACAGAGATTTTGGTAATGAACAAGAGCGATTTTTATTAGTATGTTGCACTCCATAATAAAACAGATTCCTACAGCTAAGGGAAGGGCTAACGTCACGAGGCTTTACTGGTGACACACACGCTCCTTACTTCACCTCTAAAGTCTCATTGGGAAGTCTCAGTCAGCAGTAGGAATCTGCTTTATTATGAAGTGCAACCGAATCGCTCTTCTTCATTGCCAAAGTCTGTTTTGACTTTCAGGCAAATATCACACGAACTAAGCAAGGTGGTTTCACCAATCTTTCAAGAATTTATATATCTTTCATTTAAAAAAGGATTTATTATAATCGGTTGATATTATATCAAAGGAACAAAAACAAGTAAAGAAAGAAACAAATTGAACAGCATGTACATCAAAGGAACAAAAAAAGTAAACAAAGAAACAAATTAAACACTACTATTATGCTTACCAAGCCGTTTCCCAGAATGGCCAAACAGGAAATACAAAGATAGAAGAAGCTAAAAATTCCGGCCTCCACTGTCCGATACCGTCTGATTTCATCGAGAATTTTTTTGATAATCTGCTCGGCACAGCTCGATTCAAAAATGGGCGGAAAATTGGTTGCTTCATTCAAATTTCTGCATCCCCAAGCGGCTAGGCCACTCGACGTATTATTGGCCATATTGCCGACGTCTGAAATTCGGTTACATAAGGGCATTATTAATTTCAACTGCGGAGAACATAAAATCTGATCGTAAAAACGTGCGGCCAGACCACCTACCTGCCTGCTCTAACCTGTGTACTAGATGCATAATACATGGATCTGCATTCGATAACATGTTAACAAATAGGCGAAAACTAGTTTCCCTGAGAGCAAGAGAACGTTGGATAGAATTCTTCTTGAGCAGGCTAAATCAGCCGGCGATGTAACAGTTTGCACTACGTACGTAGAACCGGGATGAGGTGAGCATCGTACACTACTACTAATTAACCATTAAAGCTATTAGCAGTATTATCAGGGACGTGTAATTGATTATAGCACTACTAACATGCAATATGCATGTACGCACATACACATACATGTGTTCCCAATTAATTTGCAGCACCTGCACAGATGCATCTGTCTGTCTGTATACACATACATTCGTACTATGTAAAAAAAAATCGGTAAATCTAATTATTTTTACGATCTATGTACCTTACTGGAGTAATTCCGATTCCGATCGGACCTAAAAATCTGCTTCCAGTCGTTCGTTTAGTCAAAGGGACCACCTTTACTATTTGCAATTAATTTCAGACTACCTACAATCAGGGATGTGAGGTGTGTTTCTCCGGGTGTTTTTTTTTTTCAAAAAAAACATAAATCTCGGAAAAAACTCAAGCTAGAAATAGCTAATTCATGTCATTTTTTCAGTTAAAAAACGGACTTTTGCGATGTATAATATAGTCAGGCGCTTAAAGGTGGGTTTATACTTTGTCCGCTGTCCGCGCGCGGACACAGATGTTGTCAGCGCGCGGACACGTCAGCGCGCGGACACCCTCCGCCATGTCCGCGCGCGGACAAGTGTCCGCGTAGTGTCAGCGGCGGACAAAATGTTTTTTGAAAATAGTAAAAAAAGAAAAAAAACAATTGAATTTAATTGAACATGCGTTTTGTTCAAACCTGATGTTAAACTGCTTTGTTAACAAAAATTTATCAAGTTAACTCCAAATTCCAAAGACTAACGATTAAGCGCTACTGAACTAAATGGTGTAAAATTTTGAAGGTACAAAAGCCATATATGCAGATGTTGACTGGAGGCGAGGGTGCCTCTCTGCTGAAAATGCAGTAAGAGACACGATTTTATACATGCAGATGAAGAACTATGCATAATTTATCACATGCGTAGGTACGTAGAAGTCAACAACAGCATAAGAAAGTCTTTCTACGCATAATTTATAAATACCTATATTTTATAATTATTTCCTGCACAAAAATCTACTAAAAATTGCTAGAGATGGTAGAGTCGGCCTGAAGGGGTACATGTACATAACTCAAACACATCAGAGCTCAAAGGTGGCAACCCACGTCAGCACTCTGCCACAGGTCTACTATGCAATGTATCATTTAGTACGTATTGAAGGAATGTGTGATTCGGAGTGTTTGTATTATCGAGTTATCGAGTGGTTGTGTGCGTGAGTCTGAGAGTGTGTGTGTATTGTGTTGTGTTACTAGTGGTAAAGACTTCACTTCTCGTTTCATTGGTGCCGAGACCCGGGAGACCACCTTCGTTCGATTCTACTACAAAGTTCAAGTTCTACTATCAAGCTTCTCCCGTTTCCAACCTCAACCTACCAGTGCCCGTGATCGTCAGGCACAGCCGTGCCCCATCTGATGCTCACATGACGACACCTACATTTCAGCAGCGTTTCCAAGAATGGCAGATGGAACAAGACCAGCGTTTCCGAGAGTTGCAGAACGAACACCGCCAGCGTAATCGTGAGCACCAGCAGCGCCTCGATCGTATATTCGCTCAATACCTGTCAGGGTGCAGTGAGGTTCCAGTGAAAAAGGAAGAGGCTTCGTGTTCTGGCACTTCGGATGTCCAAGTCGGCTCATTAAACACTCCCTTCACTGGGTTAATGGTCGATGCTCAAGTGGTAGTGAAGCCAGACGTGGGGAAGACAGAGGAGTATGATGGATCGTTCTGGTTTGTTGAACAAGAGACGGCAGTCTGTTTTACCGATGACAAAGCAACAGGTGCAAGCGAAGGCACAGCAAGGTCGAAACATCGCGCGCAAGAGATCGAACCAGTACCGTGTCAGTGCAGAGCAGCTTGTTACCGGAGATGCCAAATCGACAGAGGCAGAGCAGTTCTCGCTCGTTTGTTCGCTCCCCGATTGTTAGGCACAGCGGCCGCCCAGTTGACACTCGTGAGGAGGAGTGATGAAGGAATGTGTGATTCGGAGTGTTTGTATTATCGAGTTATCGAGTGGTTGTGTGCGTGAGTCTGAGAGTGTGTGTGTATTGTGTTGTGTTACTAGTGGTAAAGACTTCACTTCTCGTTTCAGTATGTAGTACGTACATGGGTCTGAGTCTGGGTCTGGGTGGCCGTACTCCATAACCTGCCGAGCCGATGCCTATACGCACCACCCCTCAATCTTCGATCGCTCTTAACACTTGCCAGTCAGCCCATACCCCCTACGGCCACTCGCACCCCCAAACTTTGGCGACACACTGTATTTTCGGAAACCAAATTTGCAGAACTTTCTCGACATTTTTGGTTAGTAGCAATTGTCATTTCGGTGTCTCTTTTTTTTAGCATACATGTAACAAGGGGTCCCAGCCCAGGGTCTGCACCCCACCCAATTTAGGTCCCAGACCCCTGATCCGGGACCCTCCCCCTGAAACCATTTTTCCGACCCCTTCCAATTTTTCTTAGATTTGGATTTCTTAGATTCTTAGTTTTTTAGAGTTTCAGACACAAAAATTGCTAAACTCCGCTGTAAAACAGCAATTTTTAGCTGTAATTGAGCCCAAATTAGAGATTAGAATTTTGAGGATTTTTATAGCCGAAAAATTGTGATTTTTGAGCGTTTTTTGTGCCCAACCGCCCTAGAATTTGGGTTTCAGATCCCAAACCCACTCTTGCTTCGGTGGATGACCTGATGTATATGTACGGTATGTGTTTTAGTCAACACTTCCATACATTAGTCGGGTGGTTAGGAGGTTAACCCCCTTGCCGACCATAGCCACCTCGTCGGTAGGCGCTACCACCAAACCACTCAGACCCCCTCAACTGCCCATACGCGAATGGCCATACCCCCAACGGCCCATACCCCCTCCGAAATTTTGGGAAAGCGAATTTAAACCCTCTAACCCCTCGCCAAAAAGCCCTGAATTTTTCCGGCCAATGTACAGTATGGACACTTGCCAGCCAGCCCATAGCCCTTCGGCCGTCCCGTCAGATGCCAGCCAAATCGCAATCATTTTCAGAAGTGACTTCATATCCATTCTACCACCTTCCAGAAAACGCAGGGCCTTTTTTCCGGCCCATCTATCACATATATACTACTACAAAACTGTCATTAATCACGTTGTCGATTAGACTCATGTTGTCAAAGGTGTCTGCAACGGTCAGAGAATGGGTTAGAAGCTTTCACAACTTCAAATTGGTGCAGCCGCTGCAGAAACTTGCCATGATTTCAGTTTAATCGATAGGCCAAACATACAGTACGTACAATGTTCTTACACCGTCTCTTTTTTCTTGTTTTTCTCTTAATTTGACCTAATCCTAACAGCTCGGCAGCCTCAGAATCAAACGTGATAAAATTGTGAACTGAGACTTGCAATATAACAAGCTCAAACAGCACTAATAGCGACGCGGACAAAGTGTCAGTTGAAATTTTTCAACTCGCTCGGCGGACAGAAGCGGACACGCGCTGACACCGATTTTGTGTCCGCGCGGGCATGTCCGCGCGGACAAAGTATAAACTGTCTGGCGGACACTCGTGTCCGCTCCGCCAAAGTATAAACTGCTGCGCGGACAACCTGTCCGCTTGTGTCCGTTTTGTCCGCGCGGACGAAGTATAAACCCACCTTAACGCCGTTTATGGTACCGACACCATACTGTATATGGTGCCGGTACCATATATGGTGCTGGTACCTAGGGTAGTGGCACCATATATGGTACCGGCACCTTGGTGTGTTACCATAAACGGCGTTAAGTGCCTGACTGTAATGACTGACTCAAAACTGTTAGAAAAACAACAGAACAGATCAAATTTTACAATCTAAAACAAAAAGGCAAACTGCTGTAAGAAAATTTGCATATAGCGTTTATTGATGACGTCTGCCAACGACTGTTTCATGTCTGTTTCGTAACTGGAAAAAACCAGACCGAGCTTTTTTCGGAAAAATATCCATCCCTAACAACAATTTAGCTCAAATTTGACGGCTTACTAAAAATTACACAATATTTTTTGTAAAAATTCTGAAAAATACCTGCAGAATTGCAAGTAAATTTTTTTCCTGTTAAACAGAACACTGTGGTCTGTGCTAAGCTGCGACGTTGTAAAAATACATGGCATATACCATGTATACGCACATTACGTGCAAATTAAGGTTAACATTTTAATGCATCTGTAAAGAAACGAAAAATCCCATCAACCGGAGCGGATAACCACAGATCCGGTACCAGCAGACCGGGACCGGAATTCCGTCGGGCCCTAAACATATCTTAACAGTTGGCAACAGATTGATGAGACCCATTAGAAAGAAATATAAAAAAACGAGTAAATCAATAGTACTAGTGATAATGGTACAACATTCGTCAGAATTCTGTCAGAAGAGCTGATCTTCATCTAGCCAACCAGCCATTACAATAAATCTTTATAGTACGTCATAAAAGGCAAAATAATGGCCGGTCAGCGAATAAAACCTACTGTAATCTTAGCAAGACAAGCCTACATACCGAGTTCCCTAGTCAAATGTGGCATTTCCTTGTTACATAGGGGAAAAATTGTAGATAGTTTGGACTGCGTGCAGGCACGAGATTTCAACTTTGTGTAGAAAGAAAGATTACACCTAAATGCTAGTGCAAAAAGCTGTTGTGATTTGTATTAAAAATTAAGGTCATACTAAGTTAGCATAGCACTGCACTGATACGTACTTGTGGTTGAAAAACATACATGCATAGTATAGACTGCATTCATAATCCGATTGATTACATAAATGCAAAAATACAGCACAAATCCCCTTCAAATCAGACACTGCAAGGCATTCGAGCTTACTCAGAGAGTTGCAGAAACCGCATAAATACGTGCGAGAAGAAGAAGAAGAAGAAGAAGCTAAGAGGCGCGGAGAGCTAAGCAACTAGAACTTAAGAGAAATTGACTTTTAGCACTTGGGGAAAAGCTCTATTTTTTCCGTTCCCCGCCGGCCCGCCTGGCAATTATCAACTGAACTTATCTTAACAGCGCTTCAAACGCGCCGTAGCATTGAATAATTTATTCGCGGCGCCTCTCCAGGGTTTCGGCCGAGCCAAAAAGTAACTTATACCTGCAATCCTAATTTGTCCGGCAAAAAGACGGGTGGGCGGACGGCCCGGCGGCGGCGGCGGTCGGGCAAAGGCAAAATAGAGAGGGACCGGCGCCTGAAACGACTTTAGCCAGAAGCGCAAATGGAGCTAATCTATTTGTGTGCGGTGCGTCCGGGCGGTGGGAAACACATCTGTGTAGATTTCTTAATGGACCGAACGGCTTTTTGTCTATAATAAGCGCCCGTCGACATGTGCCAGTTATGGCGGCGGCGTTATTGAAATCAGCGCAGAGCCGCTACGCGTTCAATTGGCACCGAAAATGGCATTTTCCTTTTACACAAGCTTCGTTAGACTTCGCCACCTCGTAGTGCCTAAGGTGGAACTAAATCGACAAATGGTGCTGCTACCGTACTTTCTATCAGCAGGCTGTGTCTTTGCAGTAGAAAGGCTTCAGAAGATCATTCTCTCTAAACAGTAATGGAAAATTTGCTAAAGCGTATTCTACTTACGCTTGTAATCTCTGAAAAGAGGGTAGTTTGAATGCAAATCCATTTCAAATTAACAGAACATGAGCTACCGTATAAAGACGCTCGAGGCCGGTCTTCGTGAAATTAAGAATAGCCGCGCCATTGTTTCTCCGGAGTAAAAAAATTTAACGACGAAGATCGCGAACATAAAAAAATGCAAAAGAACAAGCAGAATAGGTATTTTATGAAGGCGACGTATTAGTTTGGGAATCCAATGGAACTTAGTTGCTCCTATTACCTAACCACTCCTTTCTCTCTCCTACTCTGCACTGCTGCCGCCACCCGAAGTGAAGAAACGAATAAAAATAATAAAAAAGAGTTGTTAGCCAACTTAGCCCCTTCCAAGTACAAAATGACTTTTTTGACTGTGTGTATTATGCGAATGCAATGATTCCTCCCTCAACCAGCTCATTCCTCTGATTGAATCCGATAAAAAATATTTTTCTTTATTTTCTCTATTTTCCCCTCCCTCCAGCGTTGAGCGCGGCGTAGTTTACGTAGCATACAGTAGCTATATAAGGAGCATATTCCGCGTCGAGACAGTAAGTCCTAGTTCAAATTGTATGCGCCACCAGATGATCAAAGACAAAGTGACGTTCAGAGATTACAAGCTATGCGCACATGGCCTGTAAACGTAAAAACCGATTTTGAATACAGACAGAAAAGAGCTCACTCACGAAAACTCAAAACTTGGTCTCAAATTTGGCTTAGTAATACCTGAATATAGTACAGGGTGTGCCAAAAAAAAACAACCCAGCAGATTTTTCGCTGTAGCAACCGCAAATCTCAACCGATTTGAATGAATCCTTTTTTAAATGAAAGATAAATAAATTCTTGAAAGATTGATGTAACGCTTATTAATGTACCCTGCTCAGTTCCTGAGATATTCACTCTCAAAGTCAAAACTGTGATTTTGGCAGTGAACAAGAGGGAATTTTTCTTTTTCCGCTGCACTTCGTAATAAAACGGATTCCTGCTACTGCTGAGGGCTATTGGAGGCTTTACTGGTGACACATAAACTCGGTTCACTTCAACAGTAAAGTGTCATTAGCCCCCAGCAGTAGGAATCTGCTTTATTATGAAGTGCAACGGAATCGCTCTTGTTCTTTGCCAAAATCTGTTTCGACTTTGAGGGCAAATATCTCAAGAACTAAGCAGTGAATCTCAATAAAAATTGCACCAATCTTTGAAGAATTTATCAATCTTTCATTCAAAAAAGCATTGATTCAAATCGGTTAAGATTCATGGTTGCAAAAGTAAAAAATCTGCTGGGTTGTGTTTATCACTCTTGTTCACTGCCAAAATCTCTGTTTTGACTTTGAGGGCAAATATCTCAGGAACTAAGCAGGCTATCTTAATAAACGTTACATGAATCTTTCAAGAATTTATTTATCTTTATTTTAAAAAAGGATTCATTCAAATCGGTAGAGATTTGCGATTGCTACAGCAAAAACTCTGCTGGGTTGTTTTTTTTTGGCACACCCTGTATATTTTCAGCAACAAAAGTGGGTCCACCAGAAATTCCGGACACACATTCGCATTTCAACTACTTGGACATAAAAGCAATAAGCACTACCGGGTTTTTCCGAAAAAACCCGCCTGGATTTACCTTTTGATGGGCTTATTTTTGGTTTCAACGTTTTATGTGAGTCTGGAATGCGTAAATAGACAGTTCTGGCATGCAAAATGCGTGAAAATAAGCAAAAACGTTACAAAAAACAAGGTAAATTGAGGAGAAAATCGAAACAGTTACCTAATGTAAAATGCAATGCTATTTATACGACCCGACCACAAATAGACCGGTTCAACGCAAAACTTTATTTCTGTTTTTAATAAAGTGTTTGTACAGGCCAGCATTTTGGTAGAGGAAGGGTGGTAAATTATCAAATCCTGAGGGGAGTTAACGGGGTAGCGGCGGCTGATCGGGGTTGGTAAGCAAAAAAAGCTATTCTGAGCCATTTACCCTAATCTAGGCATATTTTCATAACAATTTTTTATACAAAATTCTTGCAATAGTCCGGAGGGGTTAGCAGCGACGGGGTAAGTTTGAGGGGGTCAACCCCACCTTGCGCATATCTGATAGGCAACTGATGTCAAATAATCTCAAGTACACAAACACACTCTACTATAAAACCAGAGTCTATCCACTTACATTGTAACATGTACACCGAACTTACACTGTACATAGCGTACCCAGGGGTGTAAGGTGGGTACATCCCCTTTGTGGTGGAGGTAGAAAGGAAAAATTAGGCAAAATACGAGAAACAAATACATTATCGCCTGCACCTGTCAATTTCATGCCCAGAATGCGTTTTTGAAGGCTAACTTTTTGAAAATTTCTCCTCCCGGTTCTCCTTCGGCTTCTGCCCAACCAGGTCTCTTCAAACTACTAAAACTGTTCATTTTTGTCAATTTTACGCTCAGAATACCTTTCAAATGCGTTTCTGAAGGCTAATTTTGCAAACTTTTCTCTCCCTGGACCAACCAGGCTACTTCAAAATTTTACAGCCCCAGCAAAATCCTGGGTACGCTACGCCATTGTACTTACAGTACTGTTCGCCCTCCTTTTGAACAGGACAGGATTAAGGTGATTTGAAAAGGGCAACTAATGGCCTCGACTCAAACTTTGCAAAGGCAAACAATATTCCTATAACTAATTAAAGCGAGGATCTCTCACCTGCCTAGCTATCAGCCTATTAGCAGGACAAAGAGCAGAGAGCAGTCTGATTAAAAGCCGCAGCTCAATTAAGAGCTGAGGAGATGGATGAATGCCGGCTCGAATAGCTCTTAACTAGTTCTGGATGACAGTTGCGTCCAATTGCACCGATTCGTCAAACGTTCAGCGCAATAAATTGCCAGCCAAAAGGGTGGGGCCGGTCGGCGTTTTTTGGCAGCTTGTTGCGCGCGGCCAAAACAGCGGCAAAAAAGTTTTAAGCGCGACGCTGCGTTCGGAATCATTTCCAATCGATGAAGACAGGCGCGTCGAAATTTGGCCCCATCTACTACTGCTAATTTTAGGAAGTGGCCGGCACTCAATTTAGTCACGTGTTAAAGTGATTTCAGATCGTTCTAAGTGGTCTCCACACTTTACGTAAATTATGTTTGAAGCTCGAACGAGAACGACCTTGAACGGGGTTTTGGAAATGGTTTCGTTAGAAGTGCTTTAGTAATTCTAAAGACGGTTTTAGCCGTGCTTAGAAAGCCTGATTGGGATTTGTGGTTGCTTCGAGACTCAAAGGAAGGTTTTAACCAACACTGGTTAGAAAGCCTAGAGAAGGATGCTACGCTGTTTAGAAACCCTAAACACGGTTTATGAACTGCATTCAAATTATTAATTTGAGTTTTTCAGGACTTTTATAACTCTAACAAAACATGGTTTTGCGCCGGCTTTAGAATCAAAGGTAGGGTTTTCTGGGCTATTTTTCATTCCAAAACGCATTTTAAACCGAATTTTATCGCTAAAACTGGTATTTAATGCGGAGTTTAACTGTAAAACAGGGTTATATAGCACTTATTACTACAAATATTGTTTTTTTTCAACCGGAAATAGGTTTCTAAGGCGTTTTTACCGTAAAAACAGGATTTTAACACTTTTTTCGGTCCAAATTGGGTTTTGAACCCATTTTTCACCCCCAGAACCCCAAAAACGTCACAGTCGAAAAACCCACTTTGGACTTGGGTACGAAACCCTATTTGGGATTTGAAAAGGGCCACAGAAACGGAAAACCCCAGCGACATGTATGATTGTGCTACGTTTGTCACAAAACGCTACAATACACAACTTTAATAAAGATCATCCTAAGTTGAATAACACCTACAGTAATTGCAAGCAACTAGCCCACAGACCATTTCAAAAATTTCGCAGAAGCATGCGCGGTTAAGAATAATCGCCCTTATGACTACCACACAATTCACGCCAATGCACGCACAGTCACCGAATAGTTACTGTACTGTAATGTTTTTTCAAAATAGCCACTACATAAATACAGACAAATAGTCTTCTTATATCGCAGTCGTTTTCCAAACAAATTCGTTGTCATACAGAAATCCCGCCTTTTTTTCAGAAAAAATAGAACACAAGCTGCGCGTACACAGAGACAGTACCGCCCCACACCGCAATTACCGATTCAGATTTGCGCTTGTGCTTAGTTTTAGGCTCAGGTTTGGTATCAGGATTTAATTTAAGCATTAGTTCATGCTCTAACTCAGCTTTAGACCTACAGTATGGTTAGGCTTAAGTTAAAGAGATAGCCACCCTACCAAGGGGGCAAGTGGTCTTGTATGTTTCACCAGACGGCATCGTCGTCGCGTCAGTTAGTCTTTACTTGCATCCCGGTCGGACCGTAAATTGCCAAGCTACCGTATCTACTCAATAAATTCGCGTCGAAAACCTTAACGATATAAACGAACAGCGCTTCCGATTGATTCCCTTAGTATAGACGTCATACATTGTATACTACATATAGGACAAAGGACGGTACGCGCGGGTGCGCTGACACAATTAGTAACTCACACTTTAATAGACATTAAACGCTACGCGCACAGCTTTTTACATACTGTATAATGAGTAAAGATACAGTATGCAATGCAACATAGCATGCATAGAATGTAGCATTCATTACATGGGCAGGCGCCTGACTAGAGACAGCTGTGGCAATATTTCTCGGTGAGAAAATTTCGGCCAAAAAGAATAGCCGTAATCAATTTTGGCATGAGCGGCTTTGAATTTAGTAAAGGAACACATCAATCTGTGTACGTAACTATGTACGTACATGTAGTTCTACCCAAACATACGCCGCCCACGTATAGGTTAGGTTTTGAGTGAGACTAGTAATTAGTGGTGGGACAAGGGAGAGTCATTAAACTCCCCCACTCCCTTATTAGCGTCTTGAATAATCAACTGGTTCGTGCGGCTAGGCGAAAACAGAATTAGTGGCGGAACGAACCCAACCAAATGGATCCAACGCACGCACACCTGAATTGGTGGCCAACTGAACTGAGAGCTACTCTGTCTAGACAAAATCATAAAAGGCTCAGACACTGCAATCTAACTGTCGTGTAGCCTACAGATGTAATTTATAAGCATTATTACATAACTACGTGCAAGGACCGGAGTTTTCCACCTATAAGACCGGGTCGTATAACCGCATAAATGCCTAAATTTGGGGTCACATTTTTGCACCAGTTATAAGACCCGGGTCTTGTAGGTGGAAAATCTACAGTTTACAATTAAAACTCGATGTTCTGCATAAAAAGAAAAGCATGAAATACACTGGTTTTGATCTTTGCGACAGCTGACTGTCTACGTCTGAATAGCTCAGTTTTAAGTAAGTTTTGAAAACTTAGGCAACTTAGAGGTTCCAATATACTTACAGCAGGTGTCTAAACCTATCAAATCAAGAATTCTACCAAGATCTGAGTTAAAAAACTCAATATTCATTAGTTATGTTGTAAAAAATACATGAAAACACACCATTCTTGGCTTAGACCCGGGTCTTATAACTCAAAAATGCCCCTGACAGACCATGCTTTTTCTGACCACCTGCTATAAGACCAGGGTCTTATAACCGGAGGGGTCTTATAGGTAGAAAACTCCGGTAATGGACGCATTCTTATGTTATCGGCTATGTACATACATACAAGGGGGTTCTTCTCCCACCCGACTTAGGCAGCCCCCACTGATCGAGCACCCCGGACGATTTTTCAGGAAAGTACGTAACTTTTTGAGCAAGTTTTTACAATTTTTTATAGCGTACACAACAGAGTAATAGAGATTCGATTCTAGTGTAAGGGCTCGTAATAGATTTATGACTATGTATGGATAAGGATGGCAAATGAATAGAGAAGCAGGTCAATAGCTCGCACAGGTAGGGCAGGGCAGGGTGTGGTGCAATTTAGTTTACTTTCCATTTTGGGTAACCTTCATCTTGGTTCATTAGCTGCACCTCCATAAATTTTGTTGACGCTCTTAAACATTCATTAGATATTGCGCGCCTCTCCTCAACAAAGAAGGATTTAACTGAAAGGTCGAATACATAAAATTAGTATAAACCACGACTAATACCTCATGCACAGATCTCACATAATTTTCAAATCCACATACTGCAGTGGCCAGAAAAATCAGCTTTCAAAAAATTCAAATCTGTGTCATTCATTTCAAAAGAAGTTTTTTGTGTTATTTATGATTATTCCATGTTTGGCATACATACATTGTATAACAGACCGTCCGGGGGTCTGCCCCCACCCGACTTTGGCTATACCCGCGAGACGATTTTTCCGGCAAGTAATGTTTTGAGCAAATTTTGGCAATTGTTCACAATTTCAAAGACAAAAATTGCTAAAATCGCCTGAGAAACAGCACTCTTTTTTTAGCTGTATTTGTGCCCAAATTAGCGATTTTTGATTGTTTTTAGTGCCCAACCCCTACTAGAATTTGGGCTCAGACGCCAGAGCCCGCAACCCCACCCCACCCCTCCTCTTTCTGCGGATGATCTGTTATATGTACTGTATGTATTTCTACTCATTTGAAAATCTATTTTAGCATAGCGTTGCGTGCCATCGTACGTACTGTATGTATATCGTGTGCAAAAGTGGGCTTGAGGCTGACGGGCCTTGCACACATTGATTATACACAACTCTGTATAGAAAAGAATATTAATTAATGAGACTTATACAGTCAGGCACATAACGCCGTTTATGGTACCGACACCATATAAGGTGCCGGTACCATATATGGTACCCCTACCCATGGTCATGGGTTCCGGTACCATATATGGTGACGGTACCATATACATATAGTACCCCTACCCATGGTCATGGGTGCCGGTACCATATATGGTACCCCTACCTTCGCATTGGTACCGGTACCGGTACCATAAATGGTACCACTCTGTTCAGATTTCGTACCATATATGGTAATGGTACCATATATACGTAGTACCGGCACCATATATGGTACCGGCACCCATGACCATGGCTAGGGGTACTATATATGGTGCCGGTACCATATGTGGTGACGTAGAGGTAAAATAGAGCTAAATGCAGCTAAAAAGTGCTGTTTTACAGGCAATTCTAGCGTCTGAAATATATAAACATTTCAAAAATTGCTGAAACACTAGCCAGAAAAAACCGCGTGTGAAAATAATCGGCTCACGGAGGGGTACCCAATCGAGGGTTCCTAGTCTAACTCGCAACATTTGGATTAAAGGAATTAAAGAAAGAAGAGGAAGAGGCCGAGTCGGCGTTTGAGTAACTGGTGGTTTAGTTCCAATTGAATTGTGTCAGCTAAAGGCACATGCTTGATTGAATCTAATTGGTCTCTGTGTTGATGTCCACATCGATTTTGGCAGCAACGCAGCCCCCCAGCCATTCATATAACTACTGATACTGGAGGAAAAATACAAGTTCAAAAGAAATGTCTAATAGCTGGACGTGCGTTAATTTACATACAAAACAATACAAATAGCAATAGATCACCGGACCCTCGCTAGAAAACTTTTGCGAACACTAAAATTTTGGTCAGGATGAACGAAAATTATAGTTAATCGTTTTAAGAAGTGGATGATGCGACGTTCAGTTCACTTTTTTATGGAAGAAAAATTCAACAGAAAATGTTCTTTGGTATTCCCATGCTAGACAACTGACCAAACAAGACGTGATTTGATTTTGGCTTGTTTTTCATTAACGTCTATGGCTAGTCTTTTATTGCGCTAATTTAATGAGGATACGCTACGCGGATACTGTACGCGAATTAGACGATTGGGAATTAAGTAAACTGTCACTGAGACTCTGAGGTGTTCTCGGGCCTGGGCCGGCACAAGTACACTGTACGTACAGACAAGGCAGGATAGTACAGTAGTTTATTCTCGTATAAAGCCTACACCATGCAAGCACCAAATATACCCAATATACATACATGCAACCTCAGAACTTTAACTCTCAAATTTTTGGCCTAGTCAGTCGCTTCAACCGCTATTCTGAGAATTTTTAGCAGATAGCAGATGGGCAAGCGTCTAATCCACGCTTGGAATAGTTTCCACGAAAAGGTTTCCGGAAAACCCTATTTTTTATTCTAAAGTAGGCGCAAAAACCTGCTTTTAGGTTCTCTAACCAGTGCTAAAATCCTGTTTCGGGTTAAAAAATAGTAACCCAAAAACCCTGTTTAGAATTACAAAGTACAGTACTTTCTAAGCACCCTTCTATTGTACATAGATGGCTTTTACAGACAAGAGTAGAGAGCAGTCTTACACTTTCATTGGTCTAAATGGCAGAGCAACAGACAGCCACCAAACAGACAATGGCAATGTCCATTTGCAACTAATGTCAAAACAACACAAGTATTTTTTAGAGTTCAGCCAAATAACTGTGTACCAACAAACCAAGCAAGTTCTTTTCCTTCTCCTGTGTATGTTGCCACTTTCCAACTCTATTTCTTGTGTGTGTTGGGTTTTGTGAGCACATCAATAATACCAAAGAATGGGTTTATTTTCGAAATACTGTCAGGCACTAAATAGAAGATCAGTAAGACAAAGAGAGAATCGGGGTTAGTTCAGTGACAGAGTGAGCCCAGTAAAAACAGTCATCAGTAGCACCCCAGAGACACGCATCGTAGCGACGGACTTTAGTTTCGGCTCTTCGGTGGGTTTTGGCTCTTCGGTGGGTTTCGGCCGTTCGGTGGGTTTCGGCCGTTCGGTGGGTTTCGGCTGTTCGGTGGGTTCCGGTGGTTCGGGCGGCTTTGGTTTTCCGGTCGGTTTCGGTTTGACTGTGGTAGTTGGCGGCTTGACTGTGGAGAAGTTGGTAAAGTAGCTGGGGAAGTTGGCGTCGCTGTTGCAGTAGTTGCTCGCGCAGCAGCAGATGATGTACTGGTGCGATATCTGTGTTGGGTCCATCAAGCAGTCTGGATGACCTGTGACCGGGATCCAGCCTTTATTGTACGGGGCTTCACATTGGCGATACTCGGTGCTGTTCACCTCGCAGTCTGCATAAAAACGGCGAATCACGGGAGTGCTGTGAGTGCTGTTGTCGTAACTGGTGTAGCAGTGCTCTTGTGAGGTTTCCCCTTTTGTGCAGTTTATCCTTCTCAGCCGATCTCCCGTACCGATAGTGAGCCAGCAGTGCTCCACGATTCCTTGGGCCGAGTGAGTGATGAGTAGGAGTGAACCACAGATCAGCAGCGGAAGCACTGACCACATGAGCGAATACTAGTAAAACTAATACACAAACAATAATAATAATCTACAATACACACGCCCCTATATACTCGCAGCTTTTTGTGGACAGTGTCAATACATACCGAGCTACTACTGTATGCAATTGGTATTAGAAATTGAAATTTTACAAACATCACATGCACTTTCGTATCTTATTGGAAACAAACAAGGCGTGTTCTAAATGAAAACAACACAACAAGCTTGTGCACAAGGCCACTGCTTGTGCATACCCCTTGCTGTGGGTGGAGGTAAGAAGAGGATGTCTGTCAGAAATAAGAGAAACTAATGATTTATGTACTAAAATGCCTTTCAAACGCGTTTTTGAAGGCTAATTTTACTAAATGTTCTTGCCCTGGTTGAGACGCTGCTCAACTTTCAAAATTTTACACCCCTTTCCGAAATCCTGCATACGCCACTGACTGCCCAAGGCTGGCACTTACGCATTCTATTACTAATCGATAGTTTGTCTATAAATACGGTATTTGCTCTAAATCGGTTTATTTTTTCAACAGGTGTCTACACTGTCCGTCTACGGGAGGGTGTAGGTTTATTAGAGGGTGTCGGTTTAATGTTTCGTACCATGTTTAGCCACAAATTTCAGGCTTTTCACAGTTTTATAACGGTTTTATCCATTCTTGGTCCAATATTCTTGGACTAATACATTCTTTTCGTGACCAGTTTGTCCTAAATTTTGTTAAAACAGTCTTATTATGCTCAAGAACTGTTATTACAGATGCTGATTATGAAAAAAATTGCCTGAAAACAGATTCTGATAGATAGACCGACAAATCGGTTTATTGGAAGGAATCGGTTTAGACTTCCAGAACGCGCATTCACCTGTTCTTCCTTCCGTTGTTAACCAGGGCCAAGAAAGAGTTCCTTTTTCAGGAAATACATGGTGGCGTTCTGGAAATGTGTTAAGCAAAATAAATGAAATCTTCCTTCGTTTGTTCTTTGTCTTTTTATGCACGATTTTCCCACTACTGTTTACCATTCTCGTATACTGTGTAGTGTGTACAGTGTAATAACACATGCACGTGTACCATACATGGGCCGGCCGGAAAAATTCGGAGGGTGTCTGGAGGTCGTCTCGTGGGTGTCGGAAAAGCAAAAAACCGCCTATTTTGTTTTAAAAAGCGAAAATTTTTCCTTCCCGGAGGGTGGAGGGTGTATGGTCGGCTGAGGAGTGTTGATAAACCCCATCAAACCCCTGGGCCCATGTACTGTACATATACATACAGTTAGTTTGTCAATAATAAACTGTTTGTCTCAAGTTTGGTCTTTCATAAGATTCCAATGATGTTTCACTCAGATTATGACCTACATTGTAATGGGCAGCAATAGGTACTTTTATGCCAGCGATACACTTTCTTTGTATTATGTTTTGCTCTATTGTTCATATAACAGTTAGGTTCTTATGCTACGAATATCAGTCCCTCCACATTCGAGTGAGGTACGAACGAACGAGTACGATAATGTATACCAGTTGGAGCAAAAAATCCATTCATGGGAGTACGGAACCAGTATTCGCATACACAAGAAAATCGAATAACTCCAAACAACGCCGGCTCACTCCAGTTAGTTCTCAAAAACTTCATTCATCCTTAGTAGTTTTAAGCTGCTCTCTAAAGCCCAACCCACCCACTCAGAACGGTGGAAATCAATAATAAGCAAATCACTCTAATTGGCCGTCAGTGTCGCCTAGCTACAATTAAATTAGGCCAGGGCGTTCCAGCATCCGTCTGAATAATTGATCAGGGTCTCAGTTCGTCAACCGGCCATTAACTGACTGCGCCATGCTGAGTCTCTGGTTCGTGCTGCTAAACTCAGCCATGCAAAACGTGCGCCATATCAATGACTCTCAAGCTATTGGAATCAGAGACTATATGGAAGTCGATCCCGAGCTTAGTCTGGCGCTTATGAACACCTCACTAGCTAGTGGTTGTGTGTTGAACGACGTCAAGTTAGCTAAAGTGGTGTTGCACCAAATTATGATGAATTATGATAGAAAAACGGTGCCGATTCTGGATGGTGTTGAGGTTGCAGTTGATGTGATTGTGCAAGCTATAAGCAGCATCAACGAAAATGCTCAGAGCTTGACTTGACCATGGCAGTCTCTGTGCTGGTTTTACTTTTCCATTACCTGCTAGGAATGGGCACTTGATGCTTACTGGAATGCTTTCCTTCTTCGATTTATCGTGTCTTGAAAGGAACCCATTCGGTGATACAATCAGATCAGGTAATGATCAAGGGAGGGACAGAAAAACAGCAGACCAAGAGCTTTAAGATGAGGCGTAAATCGATTTCTCAAGAATAAGTCGCCAAAACTATGAAATTATTAGAATCCATTAAAAAGTTCCCGAAATTGAAAGATATGATTCCATTGGACACACACACACACACACACACACACACACACACACACACACACACACACACACACACACACACACACACACACACACACACACACACACACACACACACACACACACACACACACACACACACACACACACACACACACACACACACACACACACACACACACACACACACACACACACACACACACACACACACACACACACACACACACACACACACACACACACACACACACACGATCGGTACCACTAAACTAATAGTTTGCATCTCGTGTCTCGCGTGGCAGTGCTATAGCTGAAATTCCATAAAGAACAGGAGTTTCCAAGTTAAAATCTGTATCTCGCGCAAAAATCTCCACTGTTCACCGGGAAAACGTGGTCGTGGAAGGATGTTTTGCATAGCAATCGATTCGTCTAGCCGTTCTGCATTAGAATGTTGGTTCAGAATTTTAATTTTCGACCGTTATTTCGTCCAGAATTAACTCAGAATGTGAGAAGACAAAGGTGAAAATCTTACCACTCCTATATTTCCACTTGTACAGTGATGGCAATGGTTAAAAGAGCGATGCAGCCGCGATTTTCGAGTTCAACAGACCGCTGTGCATCTTTTGGTAGCTCAGCGATCCATCTGGGATCACCAGATGATGAGCAAGACCATGCATTCCCTACTAAACAGGCCATTTTTGTAAAGCGTAAATCATAGCGACATTCATTCATGTCTACTGTACACCAGGAAAACGTGGTCGCAGAAAGACGTTTCTCACACCAATCGATTCCTCTCGCCGTTCTGCATCAGCATGTTCGTTCAGAAGTTTAATTTTCGGCCGTTTTTTCGTCCAGAATTAACTTAGAATGTGAGAAGACAAAGGTGAAAATCCGACCACTCCTATATTTCCACTTGTACGGTGATGGCAATGGTTAAAAGAGCGATGCAGCCGCGATTTTCGAGTTTAACAGACCGTTGTGCATCGATTGGTAGCTCAGCGATCCATCTGGGATCACCGGATGATGAGCAAGACCATGAATTCCCTACTAAACAGGCCATTTTTGTAGCGTAAATCAGAGTGACATTCATTCATGTCTACTGTCCACCGGGAAAACGTGGTCGTAGAAAGACATTTCTCACACCAATCGATTCGTCTCGCCGTTCTACATCAGAATGTTCGTTCAGAATTTGGAATTTCGATGTTCTATTTGTGAAAAAATGGCTGCAAACATTTGGCTTTGGAAGGGTATGAAATAGTCGTTTATAACTTCGGTCAGTAACATAGATACGAAGCCTCCAATTTAGGTTTCAGTATGCTTTTTGAACTCAGCGCACCAAGACGCTTCGATTGATGGGCCTCACGACTCAATTAGAACACTGCTTCACTGCCAGTGGTCTTGGAAAGCACGACAAATGCGAAAATTGAGCCCAAAAATTATGATCATGTTTGGCACGCTAGTACTCAGGCTAGAGTCGATTAATCTGGACTCCGATGGTATCTACAATATTGTACTCGACGAGCTCTTTCATGTGGTGTGATCAATATATGGCTAGCTCTTTGTGGTCAAAAGTTATGACCGTTTAAATAATGAGCAATTTTTTGAATCACTTTCAACCGCGAAAAACTCTAAACATTTTCGTCAAAAATTGGGATATACTAAACTGGGGCACACTGTTAGAAAGCCCATTATCTCAGCTACACAACGCATCAAGCCGCTTGTCGATAGCTTGAGAATTGGGCGAATGGCAACCGTTTGAATGTCGGTCACCGGAAGTGGCCCGGCACATATTTCAAGATTTGTCGTGGTTGGGTCCCCCCCCTGGTCAGGACGAACGAAAATTATAAAAATCGTTTTAAGAAGTGGATGATACGACGTTCAGTTCACTTTTTTATGGAAGGAAAACTCAACAGAAAATGTTCTTTGGTATTCCCATGCTAGACAACTGACTAAACAAGACGTGATTTGATTTTGGCTTGTTTTTCATTAACGTCTATGGCTAGTCTTTTATTGCGCTAATTTAATGAGGATACGCGGATACTGTACGCGAATTAGACGATTGGGAATTAAGTAAACTGTCACTGAGACTCTGAGGTGTTCTCGGGCCTGGGCCGGCACAAGTACACTGTACGTACAGACAAGGCAGGATAGTACAGTAGTTTATTCTCGTATAAAGCCTACACCATGCAAGCAGCTAATATACCCAATATACATACATGCAACCTCAGAACTTTAACTCTCAAATTTTTGGCCTAGTCAGTCGCTTCAACCGCTATTCTGAGAATTTTTAGCAGATAGCAGATGGGCAAGCGTCTAATCCACGCTTGGAATAGTTTCCACGAAAAGGTTTCCGGAAAACCCTATTTTTTATTCTAAAGCAGGCGCAAAAACCTGCTTTTAGGTTCTCTAACCAGTGCTAAAATCCTGTTTCGGGTTAAAAAATAGTAACCCAAAAACCCTGTTTAGAATTACAAAGTACAGTACTTTCTAAGCACCCTTCTATTGTACATAGATGGCTTTTACAGACAAGAGTAGAGAGCAGACTTACACTTTCATAAGTCTAAATGGCAGAGCAACAGACAGCCACCAAACAGACAATGGCAATGTCCATTTGCAACTAACGTCAAAATAACACAAGTATATTTTTTAGAGTTCAGCCAAATAACAAATACCATACCAACAAACCAAGCAAGTTCTTTCCTTTCTCCTGTGTATATTGGCACTTTCCAACTCTATTTCTTGTGTGTGTTGTGTTTTGTGAGCACAGCAATAAGACCAAAGAATGGGTTTATTTAGGAAATACTGTCAGGCACTAAATAGAAGATCAGTAAGACAAAGCGAGAGAATCGTGGTTAGTTCAGTGACAGAGTGAGCCCAGTAAAAACAGTCATCAGTAGCACCCCCGAGACACGCATCGTAGCGACGGACTTTAGTTTCGGCTCTTCGGTGGGTTTTGGCTCTTCGGTGGGTTTCGGCTGTTCGGTGGGTTTCGGCTGTTCGGTGGGTTCCGGTGTTTTGGGCGGCTTTGGTTCTCCGGTCGGTTTTGGTTTGACTGTGGTAGTTGGCGGCTTGACTGTGGTGAAGATGGTAAAGTAGTCGGGGAAGTTGGCGTCGCTGTTGCAGTAGTTGCTCGCGCAGCAGCAGATGATGAGCTGCTGCGATATCTCTTTTGGGTCCATCAAGCAGCCTGGATGACCTGTGACCGGGGTCCAGCCTTTAGTGTACGGGCCTCCACATTGGCGATACTCGGTGTAGTTCTCCTCGCAGTCCGCATAAGCACGGCGAATCACGTGAGTGCGGTTGTCGTAACGGGTGTAGCAGTGTTTTTGTGAAGAGCGTGACTCTTCTGAGCAGTTTTTCCTATCCATCGGAAATCCCGTCTCG
>JASANB010000442.1:0-24659 GCA_030248155.1 Sabatieria punctata
CTTAGGAAGGTCAAAGCAACTTTTTTCCTGGATTCGGCTGGTGTCGAAATACAGTCAAAATAGATACCCAAACGGACACCAACGGTGCATGTTCGAACATCGGGGACCCCTAGAACCTGAGCTGTACCCCCCTCAAAGTTGGGTCACCAGCCACTTTTTGGCCAATTTTTGTGTCTGACAGTCTCAACTCAAACGATCACCATTCTCTCATTTCTCTAGATACAGAATTGGTCTGCACATGATTCGATAGCTCTAAGGGTGGCCTTTCTAGCGCTCTACCCCAGGCTTCGGAACCTCCCCAGTTAGCGAGATATTCTCGAAAAACTGAAAAATTTCCGAAAAACACTGCCTCATTTTTTTCCGAGAAATCGTTATAACTTCTGCCAGATATGCGTCGTCCGTTTGATATTTTAGATAATGATACAACACTAAAGGCCAAACAAAATTAACATATTTCGGATCCAAATTGTGGTTGGTGGGGGGGGGTGTTTTGCGATTTGAAGACTGTCGAAAAATTTTTTTTGCTTAGAATCAAAAACAAACCAGTCAGTCTGATGCAGGTTGACCCGTTGATTCCGAATATGCACTCGGATCGGCTGGATTCCTTCTGGTTCGGGAGTTATTGACCTCCAAATTCTTGACAGACAATATTTCTCGAGTGGCACTCCTCATTAGCATGAGCAAGAAGTTTTTCTTATGCAGTTTTTGCTGCTGATTCTGAAAATAGCTATATTTTCTCTCTGCGATGCCGATTTTGGAAGATATGGCCATTTTAAGAATTTGCAAGAAAGATGTATAAACTTTGCATGCCATAGCAGTTTGAAAGGTGACTCAGTTCAGACATGTGTTGGGCACAGACCCATGCAATTTGCTTCATCTAATGCAGTTTTTCACGCTGATTCTGAAAATGAGAGCCGTTTTTCAATATGCCCGCTCCCACATGAGTTATTGCCTCCTGGTGCCCTGTCATTTATGTCATAAGTGACTGATCAAGGAAATTCATGAAATGGCTCCTATTAGGTGTAGTTTTCTTCGCTGATTCAGAATATGACGCTATTTTTGCGGTACAACCACTGGCCCGTGACTTATGGCCTTCTAAAGTTTTATCAATACCCATGGTTTCCGGTGGGGTCATCTTGAAATAGATAATCATTGTTCCGGCACTTTCAAAGGGAATCATGTAACAGTAAATGGTCTACCTGACCTATTTTGAGCCGCTGATTTCAAAAATGACCTTACCTCTCTTCTTCAGGCTCTGGTTTTTATGATTCAGTCATATTGTTGTGTCATAACTGTGGAGGGTTGTATCAGAAAATTGGGTTCTTCCAGGGTAAAACTATGGTAATTTTACTGTTGTTTGGTATTGGATTTTCCGTTTGTGTATGTGTATGTGTAAGTAAAATTAACGATTATACCTGTAATTTTCAGCTGTTGGGAGCCCTAGTTCTGGAGTTAGAGAAATCAGCAATTTTCGGGATTAAGACCACTATTTTTGGACCTGGCGTCAAAACATTTGCTCACCCTCGCATCCCCCTCGATCAATTTTCACGGCGATGGGGTGGTCGCACAATAGACTTTATTTGCAAAATATGATGGGTGCAATGCAACTTCATCTTGCCTTTAAAACTTGTGAAATGCGGTACAAAAACGAGTGGTCTGCGGCGGGCTTTCAAACGCCTCAGCTAACAACTTTCTTAGTTTATGTTTTGACGCAAAAATAAATTTTTCTATGCAATTTTTGTCATTGTGTTTTGCTAATTTGCATATTTTGGCATCCAATATACTCGGGACTCTCATACCAACACATCTGTTTAAGAGACTTTTAATTTAATTGTCATTGCCAACCGAGATCGGGCAGACATGTTAAGTGGGGGGTCGGCGGAATCGGCCGGCATGGTGTGCGTACTGTTGTTTGGTATTGGATTTTCCGTTTGTGTATGTGTATGTGTATACACATTTACCTTCAAATGTGCATGGTAATTTGTGTATACACATTCAACAAAACAATATGTATTTTTGTGCATGTTTGTGTACGTGTATTGTACTGAAAATGCAAATTTTTTGGCAGATTTTCAGTCAGAAATGCTAGGAAAATCAAATCTCTCAAAGTCTGCCGCTTGAAACCTTGGATAGCTTTGTAATCGAGTTACTTAGGCCATTTGAAGGATTTATGAGGATATCTACTGTATATTACTGCAGCAAAAACATAGAAATTTTACGTTTCTGTTAGAAATCTTATCGACTTTTGCTGATCAAATACACATACACAAAAATACACATTTCAAGCACTGTTTGTGTATGGTAATGTGTATCCGAATTTTCAATGTGTATGTGTATGTGTATGTATATGCATCACTGCCCGCAGACAATCTGTTCTTAAGGTGACAAAAACAACCAGCCAAACGCCAGAGTTTGAAAGCCAAGCTAAAAACTTTAACAAGTATTTTGTAAGAAAACAATGTGTATTTTTGTGTATGGTAAATGTGTATGTGTATATACAAACAACAGTACTGGTATCCAGTTGGACAAACTACTGTAGCGACAGAGTTGTCTGGCAGCTCTGTTACTATGTCGTCATTGTAAGGATCGAAAGTGTAGAAAAACAATCCAAGGTTGACTCGTTTGCAACCGTTGGGATGACAGTCGGAAAAGCTTTAGGCCCATTCTCCATTGATGCAACTAGATTCAGTTTTTGTAGGATCCGCTGCTCTGTGTCCTATATTGCAACGAAGCTTTGCCTTCTTTCCGTTTGGTGTAATTTGCACAAATCCGTTCCATATCGTACCTACCTCATCTTTCTTGGAAACTAAATTCTAACATCGATTAGGGTAATAAGATGAGAAATATTTGTCTTACCATCTGATGCCACTTGAAGAAATGATACAGCCAGTGATACTAGTAAAAGTCGGACCATTCTAGGAAGCAACAACAAAGTAGTCTAGTCATAGCGTTTCTAAAACTAATGAATGTTGTTCGATTTCTGTTATTAGGTTTGTTGGTTTCAGTTTGCTTTTAGTTGCTTAGTTAAAAACAAACAGACATCAACCAGCCAAACGCCAGAGTTTGAAAGCCAAGCTAAAAACTTTAACAAGTATTTTGTAAGAAAGTCAACTTAGCAATGCAATAAGGAAAGATGTTCAAGCAACTATTTTTCCCGGATCCGGGTGGTATCCAAATATGTTAAAATAGATGTCAAACAAACATCAACGGTGCATGGTTATTGTGAAACCTCGAAAAAATTCCAGGCGGTCATTTTTGATCAACTCCATGACATTTTTCCTCACTGTTTGTAGAGTGAGGTGCAGAACTAAGCAAGCCACTTTTATTAGGAAAACCACTTTTCATTTCAGCTATTAATTTACTTTACTGCATACAGCGACCATCCTGTTTTCCAATCATCTTGCATTTTAAGCCGTCTGGACACCTGCATACGTCAGGGAAGCACACACGCTTGCTATAGCGACGACACATCTGACCGAATTTGCATACTGAAAGAAAGCTTTTAGAATGGTGAGGCTAGCCGCATACCACATATTTAGAAGCTTCACTGGGTTCTTTTGTGCTTCTGTACTGAACTGAGCTAGGTGTAACACAAAAACAAGCATGTATGTGCAAGTAAACAGTTTATTGGGACGATTTATTATTAGGACAGTTTATTTCGAAAAAGAACCCGGTTATTTTCCTCAGGGTCGGAAAAAAACATAAATCGCGAAAAAAACTCAAGCTAAAAATAGCTAATTTGTGTCATTTTTTCAGTTAAAAAATGGCCTTTTCAGATGTAAAATAGGCTAGACTGGCTCAAAACTGTTTGAAAAACAACAGAAAATGCCAAATTTGGCAATTTAAAACAAAAAGGCAAACTGCTGTAACTAAATTTGCATATAGCGTTTATTGATGGAGCCTGTAAACGACTGTTTCATGCCTGTTTCGTGATTTATATCCATGTAAGGGTATTTCTGTTCTGAAAAGACTCAGGGAAGGCGCTAGAAAGCGTTAGGAATGATAAAACCAGGCTAGGATATTCAGAACTTGTGCTGGTGTTTTTTCCGCGATTTAGGAAAAAACCGAAAAAAAAACGAAAAAAAACTGGAAAAAACAGGCTGAGGTTTTTTCGGAAAAATATCCATCCCTGGTGCCAGTAAATTAGTCTTACCGGGTAATTGTTCCGGGTTGTTTTTCAGTTGTTTCGTAGCTTTGAAGCAGCTGTATAGGAAAAATAGAGGATAACGCCAAGGAAAGCAGCCCATTTCTACCGGACAGTAACAATGTCTAATTAATAAACCTATAAAAGGGTCATGGCCGCATAGTTGATGTTCACGACAAGGTGGAAGCTTCCTGAAACAGTTTCTGAACTTGCAAGCAGACAAAGGAGCGGCTCTGGTTCATATTGAATGAGCATTACAGCTCTGCGGGTTGCTCAATTATGTCTATATTGCATACATACGGTAACGGTGTTTGATTTCTTTATTACAGTCAGGCGCACTTAACGCCGTTTACGGTATTGGCACATATCTCTTAGACGCAGACATTTTTTGCGTGCCTGGCCATAGGGACATACAATGCGTGCCTAGCAATGGTAATCACGCAGTGAATAGTTTGCATTCACTAAAATTTTCAAAAAAGCGTGATTTGATGTGACTGGCCAATCACGCGTTGCATGCAGCACTGTGCATTGTCTGGCAAAAAGCCTGATTGACATGTGACTGGCCAATCACGTTTTTCACCTTAATTTTTCAATCAGATTTACAGCTAACAAACAGTGGCACGCAAGGCGTGATTCGGTGGGGAAATATGTGTACAATCCAATCATGCTTTTAAAAGCGTGATTCTATGTGGGGTACTACTCGAAATGGAGTAGCTTGTGATAGCAAGGGGCCGTCCATAAACGACGTCGTTCCAGAGGGGGGGTGGTCGGCTGGAATGCGACGATAGACGACGCACCAGGAGGGGGAGGGGGTTAGCAAAAAACGACGTCGCTTTTTTCGGAATTTCAGGATACTTGGATTGCATTATTTTCGATTTATGCACATTCTGTCAAAGGTAAGAGCACATACGTACATCACATGCACATGCAGAAAAGCTTCCCAGAGTGGTTGTAGGGATTTATTCAATTGATTGCGCAGTATGGTAACAAGAGAACGTTACATTACTGTATGTACTGCCCTTTTATCGGGGGGGGGGTAAACCGAAGACGATGTCGCCGTAGGGGAGGAGGGTCCCCAAGAAACGACGCAAGGCGATTTTGGGGGGACGGGGGTCCGAAAAATCGTGATTTTGGAACGACCTCGTTTATGGACGGCCCCTAAGGGATATACTGTATGGTACCACTAGCTGCGCTACTGGTGCCATATGGTACCGGCAACATACTGTACGTATATAGCACCTCCACGTTCGGCCACTGTGATGGTACCATATATAGTAGCCCTACCTTGGGACTGGTATCTGCACCGGTACCATCTAGTACCACTGCCTTCAGATTTCGTACCATATGGTAGTGGTACCATAAATAGTATCGGCACCTATCGCCATGGGTAGGGGCATAATATACATATGGTGGCACCAGCTAGGTGCCAGTACCGTAAATGGCATTGAGTGCTTGACTGTATTAGCGGCTGTCAGTATGTAGCATACTGAATGCTGTATTTTGGTCTGTTAGAATTACTAATCGGTTAACCAAAACACACTTACTCTTCAACTGAGCTTAAGCCCTGGCTCATCGATGCAAAGGAAAGCGCAAAGAGCAGTACAAACGGCAACATTCTCCAGTCGTTTACAAAGGCAAACTAAAGCTTAAACAGCAGTGTCTTTGCTTTTAGAGCCTCATTAATTTGCATTCTGCTCACACTCATTGCTGAACTGTCTGTCAGACAGGTGCGGTCCTCTTTTGATTGGTATTATTTGTATTCAACTGCGTGTTTAGCTTTTATAAAAACTTTAACAGCCTTATTGCTACTACGCCTACATGTACTGAAAGTCAAAATACAGCGCAAATACTTGTCAAAACAGTACTGAAATAGAAACAGTTAGAAGCCACAGAAGTTGAAGTCTGTAGATACTAGAAGTGTTGTTTCTTTTTACTGCAGTAGGCTGAATTTTCTTTTCCACGTAACCACATCTGTCCTCCATATTGACCCAGAATTTAGTGGTAACCACCTCAAAACAGCAGTCAGCCAGGACGTCGGGTCTGCCACCAACTTTCGGTCTCCGGTAGACCTCTACCTTAGTTTGGCCGGAGACAAATTGGTTCAATCCATTCAAATCCATAACCACACCGTCTTTTTCGCATTTGACAGTGATTGACTTGAGAACAGCGCAATGTCGGTAGACGGTAGTTCGATTTAGTTCTATTTGATTAGAGCAGATCAGAGCACAGAACGCCGGGAACAACATACAGGCCATTTTACTTACACACAGAAAGAATCAGTTTTCTAGATACAGATAATCTCGGCCAATTAGATCTCTTTTAAACTCTCGCCAACGCTTCCCTTTCCGGCGGCCATGACACCACCCTCCCTTCAGGTTGGTCTGCCTGATACCGTACTGCCACATTGTTTCCACCATTACTATGATTACAGTAGTTTATCACAATCGGTTGCGGCATTTGGAATGGTCCACCGGGTGCGCTGGAGTTAGAGCGCACTTTACACCAAATGTAGCCAATAAAAATCAACGCTCCTAGAATGGGCAGCGCCAGCCAAACCGACTGCAAGCCGAAATTGAACTTCCACTCGAAGTTGGCGCTCGTACTAGCTTCTTCCTTCAGTTTCTTCTCGAAGTAACTTTGCACTAGTTCAGTCTCTGCTAGCAGTCGTCTGGTCAGTCTGTTGACTTCGCTTTCGGGGTAGGGACCGGTGGTGCCGTTCAGAATCTGCCCGAGAAAGAAGGGCTTGTCGGAAAGATGACTCATCAATGTGAAGTTGGACTTGATCTGCTGAACTCGACTGCACGTTTTTGTGGGGGGAATCTTGGTATGGTTGGCGTAGTAAACGCAGTTGCAACGTGGATGTAAGAGAGAGTTTAGGGGAACCGTTTTTCGACCGTTTTCTTTGTAGACGGCGCATTGGTAGTCGAGTAGGACGTTTTGAGGGAACCACACACGGTTGTCAGTGGTTAGGTAAAAAGTGTTCACGTTTTTCAGTCGTTCTATGTTGTTCAGACAGTCCTTACGGGCCTCAGGCTTTCCTTGAATAACCTAAATCAAAACCTTTTCAATCAACATCACTGTGGTCACGGTACATGTTCTATTGGGTTAGCCTCTAGCCATACATGTAACAGGGGCGACTGGGAGGTCTGCCCCCACGCCCCACCCGACTTAGGCCAGACCCCCGGAGACGAGTTTTCAGACCCCGTCCGATTTTTCTGGCAAGTAATTTTTGAGCAAATTTTTGCGATTTTTTGCAATTTCAGGCACAAAAATTGCCAAAATCGCCTGCAAAACACCACTTTTTAGCAGTATTTCAGCCAAAATTAGCGATTTTTGACGATTTGCGCCGAAAAATTGCGATTTTTTCGATTTTTGAGCGTTTTTTAGTGCCCAACCCAACCACCCTCCCAAAATTTGGGCTCAGAGCCTGTTATGTGTATGCCCCTAGGTAGAAAGGCCTAATCTTCCTAACCCCGCCCCGCCAAGACAGTTTAGATACCGCGACCCCAAAATACAACTGCTAGTAGCGACTTCAGTAAAATCGGTGTTTTTAGAAGCCCTTTCTGTCACTTTTTCGTTGTTTTTAGCTCTTAAACGCTATTTGGCGCTTAAAATAGCGTTTTTTATCCTTCTTATTTAATAAAACCTGCTAAAAACGAATTTCCAGACGTTTTAGAGTTTTCTTAAATTTCTGCCCAAAGGAACCAAGAAATTGGAGGTTTCGGCTCAAAAATCCGCGGGTTGGCGGGGCGGATGACGGTGAATACAGAATCGGGCCGGCCGGCCCCAATAGATGACCGGCGGCCCTAAATAGGGGTCACTCCTTGCGCGGTTAAATGTTTGGGTGGGGCCTTTTTGGCCTCTTGGGGCCACCAGGCCGGGCTTGTACGATGTTGGTATGTTTATGCTTAATTGTAGCTAATCGGCATATCACCTTCATGCCCGCGGGCAGGCGGGTGGGCAGACCCGTCGGCACCACGATTGTACGAGTGGGTGGGGGGGGGGGGGTCGGGGGAAATCGGCCGGTAATCGGTGAAGTAGACGGGCGGTCACGTGAGCTAGCATGCAGTGATTGGATGGGGTGGTGGTGGGTGGGTGGCAATAATATAAAAGACAAATGTAGTTGCTTGATTTGGTTGCGGGTATTTGGTTTAGATTTATTATTTATGGGTGCGCGGTGTGCGTTCTTTTGTTCTAGATCAATACGACGTATACAAGGCAAGGCTAAGTTAGGTATGGCTGAATGTAGCGTGAAGTAGATGTTTATTACCATGAGAACGACCCCGGGGGCGGTCGGCGGCGTTTGAAAATCTCTTTGTAAAATGTGTATTTTAGTGTGCTCTCCCACTGACCGCGACCGATCTGAATGTTCCCTCTGCGGCTCCTCCATGCCGCCGTGCAGAGGAGAGAGAATAGAAGATTGAATTCCCCCTCCACCGTTTAAATTTTCCCGGACCTGCCACATGCATGGTATGCATTTTTAAATTGAAAACTTTCTAGCACTTACTTTTTTCATACAATTCTGTATATCGGAAAAGTCGAGATTTGTATGACACAAGCTGTCTTCCAAGTATTTTTCTTTCGACACGCGATGAGCATCAAACTTTGACAGTTGGACCACCAAGTCACCACACTTCAGCGCAAATGCATCTTCTGAATAGACAGCAAAGAAGAGATCTGCGAAGTTCATTGGCAAGAACCGAAATTGATAAAGAATTCCGTTGTATTGCGGGTTATAGGACGTCATACTGACGTTAACAGTGACATGCGTCTTATTTCTATGTACTGATTCCACGTCCCAATCCTCTGAGAGAGTGCTGTTTGTCTTGAACGAGGCTAGCACTCGCGTTTCCGACAGAACCCCAGAGAGATTGATGAGGATTTTGGCAAATTGCTTCTGGTCGGCTTCCATGTACTCCAGGAACCAGACTTCACTGTGAGACATGTGCCAGCGAAAGGTGTTCAGGAACATCAGTTGAAAGTTGACACTCTGACGCTGTAGTTGGTGTTCTTTTCGGAATCTGCAATCAGCAGCTTTATCTCATGTCAAGTCTTCCAATTAAGCTCACTTTGCATTAACTCGTTCATTTTGCATCTTGGCCGCTCGCGCCAAAGAGACAGCAACTTTGCTCAAAACCAGATGATCTTTGGTGGTCTCGACGTCTCGAGTTTTTCTCAGGTGCTCCTGTTTTTTACAGAGCTCCCGCATTTGGAGAAGCATCAGACATTCCAGATAGAACGGGTCGTTATCGGTGTCGATGTGAAAACAAGTACGACAGTGATCCTGCGTATCTTCAGCAAACTGTTCTGGACTGTGGTACCGCTTACAATTCTTTTGATAGACAGGAAACTTGGTTACTCTTGGGAATTGTCTTTTGAACCTAAATATTCTGCTTTTGTAAGAAAGACAACTTATAATAAATAAACCTTACCGTTTGAACAGGCTAATCCTAGCACTTTTAGCGAATTCGCAACGCGGTTGTTTGAAATCTCGCGAAGGCAGTTTGGGAATTTCGAACACTAATTGGACATTCACATCTCTGGTCCAATAGTAGACTTCTCCAATCTTCGAGTAGTCAATTCCAATATCGACATAGTCCAAATTGCCTTTGACACAACTCAAAAGCGCAAACAAAGCCGCTAGCTGTAGGGCTGTCATTTTATCTAATGAATTTTTCTTGATGGTAATATGATTCACCGTCGCTCCACCCCCTCGCGCGCTGATTGGCCGGAAGATGAGTCAGTCAGACGTCACTGGACGCCGATTGGTCAATAACTGGAACTGCGGGGCGGGCAGTGGTAAACACAGCAGCAGATGGCAAAAAAAACCAATACCAAACACAAAGCCAATCCAATCAAGTTAAACTCGAGCGAATTGAAAAAGTTGGTCTTCGGCGGGGAGTTGTCCACTCCTCTCTCGAATTTACAGCGCAGCGGAGGCGGAATAAGTCCCAGGTCCTCAGCGAAAAAGCAACACTTAGCTTCGGCGGTAATATTTACAGATTCGGTTCTAGCGTCCACTACCGTTTCCAGTCCGGTGAGGTCCATTTGAACCCCATTTTGGTCGCAAGCTATTGCCACGTTGACAATGTATTGACACTTAGTAATGTCCGGTGATAGTTCGAAGTAATTGAGACAAGTCAGTAGACATAAGGCAGGCAGTACGGTACACGACATCTGCCAGATACAGTCATAGGTATTGGTGCATCTGTAAATAGTAAGAGAAATGACAACATACTGCGTTGGTTAAGAAAAGACGCGTCTGGTCTTTTTGGAGTTTCCCCGAATACCGTAAAAGGCTACCGAACTTTTTGATGAAAAGCCTGGCCAAATTGGTAAGTGAAGATTTGTTCTAATTTTCTCCATTTCCTCACAGTTCAAAATATAGCTAATAGTAGTAGATATAGTTCCTACTTCTATAGTCTTCGCGTCTGATTATAGCAATTCTACCGCGCAAACAAAGCTTAGGTTATACAACAAGCAGTGTAAATTGCAAAAAATGGCAAAAAATATGTATTTTCGTCCTTAGCAGATCGATAAATGAAAGAAAAACAGTATATTTTCTGCACAGATGTGGCGAGCTACCTATTGCAGACAAATTTTACCCAGTAAACAACTCAGTAAATTACCGAGTACCAAGTTTACCTATTTTTTTCTAATTGAGTAATTCAAAATTGAAACTCGGCATTCAGTAAGACATAAAATTAAGAAAAATTTTTACCGGTAAGTGAAATACTAAGATAACTAGGTACCGAGTAACTTTCACACAGTATATTTACTAGTTCCAAGTTGGAACAACACTGAAAGGTGCAAAAAGGCCAGAGAGTGGTTTTTGGTCAACACCGCATATGGTACCAGTCCGTATATGGTATCGGATGACCATAAAAGAAGAAACGCCAGTAATTGTGAGCGGAAAGCAGTCACAATAGGCCAGCTAATCGTCTTTGGAGGGTGTGGGCCGGGCTCGCTTGAGCCCGGCGTTATTGTGCATATAAATTCCAGCTAACAAGCAGGTTTCGAATTCTTATTACCGCCTCGGCACCGTTTGCTTTTCGCCGCACTGCTTCGGGCTCACAATGGAATCAATAGATTTTGGTTGAGTACCGCTGGGATCGGGTTTCCAGGCTGGGAACAAAGTTACATTCTGAAGAGAGGGGAGGGTTAAGAGAGAGGATGCATGTGATAGAGAGGGACCTAGTGTGAGAGGAAGGGAAATGTTATTGACAATCAGAAGGAGAGGTTATTGCCTGTCGTAAAGTGAAGCAGTAAAAGTGATGGTGTTTTAGAGAAAACTGGCTGACTAAAGAAGAAATCACCTAAGGTTATATAGGCTTAGAGTTAGAATTACAATTGCATGGAATATTTGAAGGTTGAAATTTTGTTTTGAAGCTCAAAGGGTGATGAAAAATATAAATAAGCACAGGTTTTAGAATTTCTGCAGTATCTCAGACCTACCGTATTGTGCTGTTTAAAATTAGCCCCTAATTTATGGCACTCCGGCTTTGTAAATGGAGACATATTTTAATTTTGTAGTCAGTTATCGATACACCAGGGATGTGAGGTGGGAAAAAAACACCGGAAAAAAACTGTTTTTTTCCGAAAAAAAAAACCGGTTTTTTTCCTAAGGGTCGGAAAAAAACATAAATCGCGGAAAAAAACTCAAGCTAAAAATGCTAATTTACGTCATTTTTCGTTTAAAAAACGGACTTTTGCTATGTATAATTAGGGATGGGCAACGTAAATTAAAATCGGTAATTTACGTACACGTTATTTCTGTTTTACCAGATTTTAATTTCCGTAATCGTAACGTGTTACGGAAATTAAAACGGCCAATTTCTTGCTGTAACGCGTTACGTAAATTAATTTCCGTAACGTTGTAACGAATAAGATTCCAGCCAAACGTAAATTAATTTTCGTTTTTCTTCAAAAATCGCTAGTAGGTAGTAGCAATCGAATATCGCGGAAAAAATTATAAAATGAACTGTGTGCAATGCAAATTTTAATTCTGTGTTTGTTCGATTGGAATTGCATTCGTATTTTTGAAATCTAACTTCACACCAAAAGGAAGGAATGAAATGAGGGTATGTTTTTTGGCTGAATTACTGTAGCTGCTGAGGGTTTTTAACTGCGCACGAGCAGCAACACTAGCCAACTACGCACGTACTACAGACTGTGTCTACCTACCGCACACTGATGGTTAAACGTATGACAGTACTTACATATAAGATTCGTAGGGAAGAAAACTACATATGTCACTTCACTTCTCTGTTTGAATGCATTTTAAATGTACAACATACTGTTGGCAAATCCGACTGAACCTGGATCTATTGATAGGTTTTTAACCTGAAATTTGTGGACTTGAACCTGAACCTTAACCTATTTTTATTTCAGCTGGAGTTGAACCTGTTCCGTTTTATTGGACTTTCTCAACAGGTTCAAATTTCAACTGCAATTTTTAGGCAAACTATGTAAAATTTTCGGTTGCATTGCACAAAATTTTAAAGATTTCATGTTTTTATACCTATTTTCAAACTGAAACTGTCAGAAAACGAAAGTACACTGCCCTGTAAAGTCTGATGTATGTTTTTCTGCCAGAAGAAAGGCTTGTAGCTCAGAAAAGTTGCAAGCAGCGCAAAATATCTACAGTTTTTTGGAGATATCGGTGGACTTGAACCTGAACCTATTGTCCATGTTTTTTAGAAGATGGACTTGAACCTGAAATTTCTATGTTGGCTTTGACTTGAACCTGAACCTATTTTTCAACCCTGAACTTTCCAACAGTAGTACAACACCTACACATGAATTTATAGTTGCCTGGCTTTTCTGCCTATTTTCTTATACAGGGAGATAACATATTGACAAATTCAAGCCTTCAAAAACGTATCTACAAGATATTTCGACTTACTAAAATTGACCGAAATTAACCGGTTTAGCAGTTCGAAGAGTGGGATTGGGCTTCTGTGCGACAAGGGCGAAAAATTTTCGAAAAATTAGCCTTAAAAGTCGCATTTAAGTTTCAGTAGTAACCAAAAATATGCCTATAATACAACAAAACAATGCGGTGGGCTCAGGATTCAACAGAAAAATCTGTTTTACGCTAGGAACGTAAATTAATTCACGTACGGAAATTAATTTACGTATTGCTAAATTTTAATTTTCGTATTCGTTTAATTTCCGTATCCGGATTTTTTTAATTACGGTAATTGTTAAGCGTAACGTAAATTAAAAATCGGCGCTTAATTTACGTTATGCGTTACGAAAATTAATTTACGTGCCCATCCCTATGTATAATAGGCCATACTGACTCAAAACTGTTAGAAAAACAATAAAAAAGACCAAATTTGGCATGAAAAAACAAAAATGCAAACTGCTGTAAGAAAATTTGCATATAGCCCCTGCATATAGCGTTGTTTATGGAACCTGTCAGGCACTGTTTCATGCCTGTTTCGTGATTTATATCAATGTAACACGTGTATTTCTGGTCTAACAAGACTGAGGAAGGCGCTCGAAAGCGTTAGGAATCATAAAACCAGCCTAGGATACTCAGAACTTGGGCTGGAGTTTTTTTCCGCGATTTAGGAAAAAAACCGGAAAAAACCGGAAAAAAACTGGAAAAAAACAGGCCGAGGTTTTTTTCGGAAAAATATACAACCCTGCGATACACAAAGTCCGAATATCACTGTGTTTTTGGTGGTAAACCTTGTTTGTATGAAGAAAGACAGTAGATCGTGCAAATAACTTCACATACTATTGTTAGTTTCATAGAGAGCAGATTTTGTGGAGTGCCATGCCATACACGTACTACATATTAGTAGAATGAACTTAGATTAGTTGAAAAGTAGGTTAAATGTCCTGCTTTACGATTGTACGTAGTTTATATTTACTGTACAGTATCAATTTTTCTAAACGGCAAGGTTAAGGTTAACAAAACCAAAATAAATAGGATTTTTCCATACAAGCAGTAACACCGCTACTCTCACCTGCTCACTATAGCTGAGTGAACAAAATCAGGACCTCAGAACTTCAGCGAAGCATGCAAACAAAAGGCCATACGAGCTCATTAGCGACAGACATCTGCTCTAGCTCCCGCGCGAGTGAGCTCTAGTTATAAAGGCAAGCTTAATAATAATCGAGCGCTATTGTGAGGATTGCGATATAATTAGAGGTCGCCAATAGAAGCCAGCCGGGCTGCCCGGACGCTTAACGAGGCACGCCACTCTCGCCGCTACCATGGTGAATTATTGAAAGGGTGAAAATGCGGCCCGATTACGAGCCATTTCAATTATTTCCTCTAACAGTCGGCAGTCAGAAATCAACGACACTCCAGAGAGATGGCAGTAGGCATTTGGATTAAGAGCCAACGCGTTATATTGCTTAATTTGGGAAAGTGGTGGGGTGGTGGCTGGCGGGGCAGGGGTGAGGCGAGTTTTGAAAGTATTGACCAGATTAGACAGCTACCAGTAGCTGGACAATGATAGATGGTGATCGAGTGGTGCTAATATGCTAGACACCCGGCCAATTGGCACTGGGAAATTGAGACATATGTCCCTCACTTCTTATTAAACTGGTTGCTGGCTTCAAAATGGTAGGCAAAAGAACGCTGCACAAAGCGTGATTTGTGTTCGAAGTGGAGTACAGTGTTGCAGACCATGTTTGTATTGGCAAACATTGTCAGCAACGTTTATGAGGCTTGCGGTTTTGCTAAAAACAGCGCAACAGGTTAAAAAGCTGCATTAGTGGCCGATGAATTTTATTTTAGGCAACAAAATAACGTTTAAGAGTAAAAAATATCCGTAACATACATGTAACAGGGGGTCTGGGTGATGTGTCCCCCCAGACTTGGACCAGACCCCCCGATCGGGTCTCCGAGAGACGATTTCTCCGACCCTCTTTAGATTATTTTTGAGCAATTTTTGTGGTTTTTTACAACTTCAGACACAAAAATTTAGAGATAAAATAATATACAGTCATGTCTCGTTAATCCGGACCTCGTTAATCCGGATATTCGCCTTCCGGACAAGATTAGGCCAGGTCCCAATTTTTCCCCATGTTATATGTCTCGTTAATCCGAACACGTTTTTCCAGGTCCCAACTTCGATTTTTACACGTTAAATGATTCGTTAATCTGGATTTCGTCAATCCGGACAAATTCTGGTGCCTGACTCTTTAATCCGGACGCAAGTTGGCGCCTCAAAATTTCAATAAATTTCGCTAGCTAAACAAAAAATGCAAAAAGATAGCCAGGAAGCCACTGATGAGGCGAGCAAGTTTCTGTTGAGGAGCTTGTCCCTCTTCATACGCAGGAGTTCTTTAATCTGTCAGACAAAGAGGATGAGGTAGAATTGCGGGCTACCAATCCACAACCACCTCCCACTCATCTAGAGGCTTTCAATTCCCTGGCTACAATCAGTCATTTCTGCCAAAGTCACATGGAGTACTTTTCGACACGTGAAGTGCTCATCTTCCGTCGCTTGGAACAGCGATTACAAACTTAGCTGCAGTAAACAGACTTCGATCACAGACTTTATGTCGCCGAAATAGAGAGCCGGTTTTTGTGGTGCAAAATTCTATAAAATCGTTACGTTTATATTCTAACAGTAAAGAGAGCATTGCGGTACTGCTTTCAAGCTGAAAACAACGTTTTTAAATTTTGTTTCGTTAATCCGGAAATTCCTTAATCCGGACAAAATCTGCTGGTCCCAACTTGTCCGGATTAACGAGACATCACTGTAGTCGGCACTGGGTTTATTGGTTACGTTGCGTTACGTTATGTTGCGTTACATTACGTTACGTTACGTTATGTTACGTTATGTTGCGTTACGTTACGTTACGTTACGTTACGTTATGTTATGTTATGTTATGTTATGTTATGTTATGTTATGTTATGTTATGTTATGTTATGTTATGTTATGTTATGTTATGTTATGTTATGTTATGTTATGTTATGTTATGTTATGTTATGTTATGTTATGTTATGTTATGTTATGGATCTGTGAAAGCTGGCTTGATTTTCTGCTGATCACCTCAAATAACAATGCTAAATTTGGTAAAACAGCACTTTTTATCTGTGTTTGAGTCCAAATTAGCGATGTTTTGAGCAATTTTAGTCCCCAACCCCTCTAAAATTTGGGCTTAGACCTCCCAACTGGCGCCAGACCTCCATCCCGTTCGGCGGAGGACCTGTTACATACCTGTATGATTCGTAATCAGGCAAAATGCTTCTAAAACACCGGTATGGCTTGAGTATCAGCACATGTAAGGCAAGATTCCATTAACAAGTAATTTAAGCTAAAAATTAATGAGTTCTTCGAAAGTTTGTTAGGTTACTGGAGGGAGAAGCTACCAATAGTACTTTATTTTCTGGTCGGGAGGGGGCTATGAGGGGGTTGACCTTTCCAGTCAACGGATAACTGCCGAAAACCCCTTTGGAAGCTGTTGGAAATGGTATCCGAAATGATCCCTAGAGAATGGATTTTCTGCATGGCTTTATCAATGCACTGTTCAGAAATCCGTGCAAGTACAATATCCACATTGCGTCCTTGAGGTCTTAGAAAAAGTCTTCCGCATTAGCATCGGCAGTTGCTTTGGAAACATCGTATAACAATGGAGCATAGAGACTGAGACTAAAACAATCCTGGCCCGGACAAATCCAACATGAGGCTTCTTCTTTTGCTGCTGCTCTCGCTACCTTCTTGCCGATCTGCCATAACTTCTGCCCAGTGCTCTGCTTTAAACGGCCATCTCAAGGTTTTAGTGAATGGTTTGTGCTATGTATTTGATTCTCCATCATCTTCACCGAACATCGATCGAGCAACGGCTAAAACAAGTTGCACACAACTGCCTGGTGGTCATCTGGCCATTTTTGACAGGATAACACTCGACCAAGTATACTCGGCAATTAGTGTAAGTAGAACTTGCTAGTCTAATGATCAACAAAGTTAGACTAAGCTTTTTTATCTTTTAGAGCGATGTAGGATTTGGACCGATGTATGTGTACAATTACCACACGGCGCTAGAGAGAGTAGATACTTCATCTTCTAATGTGGCCGATGGGTGGGCTTGGGTTTTGGCTGACGGTTCGCATGACACCAATGTTGACTCTAACATATGGTTTGTGTTTTAATTTCACGAAGAAAGTTAGCAAAGTATGTGACTGTTATTGAAGGAAAGCGAATGAACCGGATGGTAGTTCAATAGAATCTGATTGTACATCTGGAACGCCCTTAAACATAGGCTTGATTTGGGTGGACACTGCTAGTCTGGATGTTTTGGATGGGTGCAGTAACTTGCAAGTTTATACAAAACTTTTGTGTGTTTATGAAGATGCCACTACCACTAGTTCGACTACATCTACTTCCTCAACTACATCGACAACTTCAACTACAACATCAAGTTCAACTTCAACATCAACAACTCCTACTACAACTTCAACATCAACTTCAACATCAACAACTCCTACTACAACTTTAACATCAACTTCGACATCAACAACTCCTACTACAACTTCAACAACTACAACATCAACTTCAACAACCTCAACATCAACTTCAACTACTTCAACATCAACCTCAACCACTTCAACAACCACAACCTCAACTACTAGCACTACCACCCCACCATCCACAAGTTTGTGCTACAATACACACAATACACAAGAATTATAATGAAAAACAAACATTTAAGCTCCTCTTCCTTGTCTCTCCAGTCCATGCACAAGTGAGGACCAGTCAGCAACCTGCACCAATACTCCCACGGGCTTCGCGTGCACTTGCAGCAGCAATTACACTGGCGTTCAATGTGACATTGGTTTGTAGTTTTTAGCTACTGTCCTGCTATTTACATTTCACTCATGGTATAATTTTTCAGTTGCAAGTGCCTGGGGCGCGGTGGTGGTCATAGACCAAATACTGAACATATCAGTGAGCATTCTTATTCGAAAACTGTTCATAATTTGTAAGAGTTTGTGGTCAACTTAGAACACAGCAACCAACCCGATACAAGCGCAGTCGTCTGTCTCAGATTCGGTTCCGTTTCTGATTGGAGGTCTCGACTACAAACTGCAAATGCAGATAAGCTGGAACTATAGTGACATGCTGACCTATTGCGCTTTCAACAGCAAGAAATGCGACACTCCGTATGCAAGCATTTTGTCGATCCTCTCTTCAGCCTAATCTTCTGATTTGCAGTAATGACCTAGTGATGTGGTTCGAACCAAACATGGGCAACTGTCTTACGTTTAATCATGAAAACGTCTACCAAAACTACGACTACAAGATAAGACGACCTGGAGTGAAAGATGGACTGATTATGTTACTGAAGACCAGTCAGGAAGAGTACTTGCCTTGGACAGCCACCGCTGGGCTGAGAGTCTTCATTCACAATCAGTCAGAAACTGTCTTTGCTGAGTCGACTGGCTATGGAGCACCTCCAAAATACATCACCACAATGGCTATGAACTATGCAAGTTTTTCAAGCCTGTACTTAGAGACAAATTGGAGCTGTCTTTTCAGCGTGAGGTTAGAAAACTTGGCTTCCCTTACAGTGACTGTGTAAGCAACAAAAATGAGCTCGAGTACTTTTACTACACTGAAGCTTACTCTATTGAGGTAGTATAGGATCGAAGGTTGTTTGTTTGTTTGATGGTTTGTTAGTTTTGTTGTTCGTTTCTCTGTTCGTATGTTTGTGTGCTTGCTAGCTTGTTGTTTATGTGATGGATTGTTTCTGTTTGCTGGTTTCTGTTTTACAGTTTGTTTTTAGATGATATGCTGTTTTTGATTGATTGTTTGTTTGACTGACTGACTGACTGACTGACTGACTGACTGACTGACTGATTGTTTGTTTGTTTGTCTGATTGATTGATTGATTGATTGATTGATTGATTGATTGATTGATTGATTGATTGATTGATTGATTGATTGATTGATTGATTAATTAATTGATTGTTTGCTTGCTTGCTTGTTTGTTTGTTTGTTTGTTTGTTTGTTTGTTTGTTTGTTTGTTTGTTTGTTTGATTGATTGATTGACTGATTGATTGATTGGTTGGTTGATTGGTTGATTGGTTGTTTGTTTGGTTGATTGATTGATTGATTGATTGATTGATTGTTTGTTTGATTGATTGATTGATTGATTGATTGATTGATTGATTCATTGTTTGTTTGTTTGTTTGTTTGTTGGGGGATGGTTTGTCTGCTTGTTTCCTTGTTGACAACATTCTATCTCAGCTATTTTAGGGTTGTTACCGCAGTTGTTATCAAAATGCCGTGTTTAAAGTTTGCGGTTGCATGGACCCAAGATATCCACGAGATCCCGAAAAACCTTTATGTCCTATTGAGCTGAGTATGGCGCTTATCTGGCTTTTAGTCAGCTGAACACAACTATATTTAGGGTCCTGTCTAAATGAATTTTTAACTAACCAAGGAAATCCGGAAAACTGGGACTGCAGTGCAGTCAGAAATTGCCCCATGCCCTGCAAGTACGTTCTCACAATTCAAAATTGCATCAATCTTCTAGTAATTTAGTCACGGCGAGTATCTGGCTACTATCAGTCGGACAACATTCAAGGAAGTTGTAAGGACGTTCATTTCTGTTGAAGTTTATGTCATCTAACTTTTATAGCCTTCTTTCTGCATTCATTTGAGTGGTGATTTACTTGAGGCCTGTAAACTGCTGGTGAAACAAAGCTTGCTCAAATTGGAAATCTACTTCGAAGACACCAACTACATGATATACAATGAGCAACCCAAATACCAGGTACGGTAACCCTCACCAAAGAATTGCCGAAACATCAGGCTTGTTTTATACAGTTGACCAAGTTTCTGGCTCAGTTTGGCGGCCAACTTGGTATCATCTGCGGAATGTCGGTCATCTCAATTACAGAACTTTTCTTCATGAGTGTCCATGTTATGTACACGGTTGTGACTAACCGATACTGATAATTGTATTTGCTGTTAACGATATCATTTCCAGTAAATCTGTTTTACACGCAGAATCGAAAGCCACAAATCAGTCACATCAGAATCGTAGAATCAGTCGATGTTCTTCCCAGTCTTCGGAGAGGGACCGGTGATGGGGTTCCCGAAATCTTTCGGATTATATCCAAAACAAAGGACTTCTTTGAGGGAGATGGACTCTCGCCCATCATTCGAGTCGGGGCGTCTGGGTCAGTTGGAGGGCCCTGGAGTCTTCTTAGTTCTTCGTGTTTGTCTCTGCGCTCCATTGGGTTGTCCTTCCACATGTGGTTGAACACATTCACTTCCTAGAGCATCACAGTTTTTTGCAAAAGTAAGTGCAAGAAATACCGTGACCTGTATTTCCGTCTCATTTGGTATAAACTTCTTTGCTTTCTTGCGACAACAAACAAAACAAAACAGCACCATAGCCAAGCAAAGCAGCTCAATCAATGAAATTACGCTCATCCCCAGCCAAAGACCAATGTTGCCGCCGAAGTCTGTGATTACATCCAGAACCTACACTCACGAATTTTTACGTGGTTTAGGACTGCTAAATACATACTGTATAGGCATGATTTTCTTTTATGTAGTGGTAGTTCAAACTGTCATAGAAAACTTCCACTTTCAGGGTGTTTTCATGCCACCAACTCAGACAAGAATTCAAGTTTGCAGCATTCCATGTGCCCGTGTCATAACAGTCATATTGAAAGCCTCTGATGCCTGGCTACAACAGTAATTTTATTAGGTTAGAGTTTTTGTTTTCTTTTACCTTTCTATGTTGCTGAGGCCAGTAGGCCTGGGTGAAGGTGATAGTATACTTTGTTTCACTAAAAGTAAGTAATCTCTTCAGACAGCTTTTAGCGAATGTCTTACTTGCACTGTAACCCACAATTGCAATTCTCTTTGTGCAGAGTATCAGAACGTTTTGATACACATGAGACTGAAAAATGGAAGTACAGTAAAGACAATTTTCATTGACTCACCTTTGTCCAATCCGCAAAACTGAACTGAGCTTTCTGATGCCACCTCGTAAATGGGACTCGCACAACCACATTCAGCTATGATCTGGCTTTGGAAGCAACTTCTCAGACACGCTTCAACTGTGTACGAACTGTTGTAATTAAAGTCAGTCACTTCACTTTTCTCCATTACGCAGTCCCCATAGGGAAACTGCAGCCTGTCAGTGATGGTCTAAAAGTAGATTGCAATTACAGTTTTTTGCAATATCTTTTCAACTTACATAGGTAACTCCTAGTAGAGTCTCGAACCCAACCCCAACATTGACTCCAAATGCATCAGGAAATGGTTCAGTGTTCTGGTCATGTATAATAACTCGATATGCTTCAGTATCTGTCACTGACTGAGTTTGCTGAGGTTCCAGCCATAGTAGCAACTCAAGAGCATGTTGAACCCCAGCCCTGCTGCTTATAAACCTGCTGTCGTGATTAAATGTGTAGCAAGCGCCATAATATGGGTCCTTCCTCTTTAGGAAATCAGTGCTGTTACAAGTTTGACCAGCCCATTTGCATTGGATGACCATGTCAGAAAAGGAATGGGTTAGTTGATCCCAAATGGAAGTGGAGGCATTGCGCATGTGGTACAGTATGGCCGTTTTTGTCTGCTCCACTTGAGTAAATGCAAAGTCTCTGCCCTAAAGAACTACTTTATGTGAATTTTTGACAGGAACCAAGGTTACCGAGTCGTTGTAAATGTCTAAAGCAGGACTGCCTGCAGTGGACATGATTGTGATGTGATTTGATAACTGAAATTTGGTTAATGAATAGAATAAATTAACCTTTTTTTAACGTAGTGACATACTGTGGTCTGTAATGGTGAGTAGATGTTGAAAAGGTTTTCCTTGAAAGGATTCACACTGCATAGTGTGACGGCTGGAAATACGCGTTGACCAAATTCCAGCTAAAAGTGTTGTCAAGTCGGCAAAAGCAAGAAAAAATAAAACCGCCTCACCTTATTAGAAACAACCGTTCCAAACATGTAGTATCGCTGGAAGATGTCAACAACGTGGTAGCAAAACAAGGCTAAGAAACTGAGATAAAATACTATCCAAATTATCCTAACAATTAGTTTCCTAGCAGTTGCAATAATCGGTATTCCATGGGCAGAAGTCCAACCTGCAAAATTCTGAACAAGCGCGGGTAGCGGCATTTCTACGATTGTCCAGGCACGTATAGAGGTCGTCTAGGAGTTCGATTTTCTGCTTGAATAGCTATTCTTTGTCTCCTCTTGCTTATTAGCAACCAGGCACAAAAAATCCGACAACAGTCGGCTTGCTAAGAAAATCTATTTAGCTAAACACTGAATCACGTGACAAGGTTAATATGATCACATGGACGCGGTCAACTTGATCACACGGCACAGCTATATTGTCACATGGTAACTTGATGACACAAATAACATGACGACATGATGCACTTAACAGCCTGTTGTGAAACGGTTATGAATAAAATAGAAATTCAAATTCTATAACTGCTTCCGCTAAATTCCCAGTGAACCAGTGATGTGCCTAGCTCAAATTTCTAAAACTCGGTAAGTATTCAGTAAGTAAATCCAGAATTTTTGAAATTCAGTAAGTACGAGTAAGTACTGGGTTTTTCAAAGAAAACCCGGTAAGTACTCAGTAAACAATTTAGTAAACTCGGTAAAACCTTCAAAATTCAGAAATATACAATTTATCTGAAAATGTTTGCCTGATACAGCTTTCAGCTACTAGAATCCGTTTTCATTGCTGATGGATGAGTTAATGTAGCTCGACTTTTCAGAATTTTAATCATGTTTTGTGTTATTTTACATTATTTATTGTGCTAATTGGCATGCATGGAAAGCTTTAAAATATGAACATAGTGACTAGATGATGTGGCTTTAGATGCAAAACCTGGCCAAATTGGTAGGTGAAGATTTGTTCTAATTTTCGCCATTTCCTCACAGTTCATCAGACTGATGCAAAAAACGTCAATCAAAATATAGCTAAAGTAGATACAGTTTCTACTTTTATAGTCTTAGCGACTGATAGTCTGTTTGCAATTCTGCCGCGCAAAGAAAGCTTAGGTTATGCCAGCTGTGAAAATTGCAAAAAAAATTGGCAAAAATTGTGTGTTTTCGTCGTTAGCAGATCTATTAGCGAAAGAAAGAACCATGTATTTTCTTGAACAGGTGCGGTGAGCTACCTATTGCAGAAGGTTTTACTAAGTAAACAACTCAGTAAATTACCGAGTACCGAGTTTACCGAATTTTTTTCTAATTTAGTAATTCAAAATTGAAACTCGGTATTCAGTAAGTAAAATTGAGAAAAATTTTTACCGGTAAGTAAAAGTACTTACTTTAATTCAAAATAACAAAGTACCGAGTAACTTTTACTCAGTAAATTTACTGGGAACAACACTGCAGTGAACCTTGACTCGCATATAATTCCCAGATGACTCATTGGGAATTTGCTGGGATTCCCGCCCTTTTTATGTGGACCCGCCGAATTCTAGCTGATTCCCAAACAGAGGTTGGGAATTCTGCAAATTCGCGACCGTCTGGCTCTTTTAAGTTCGCTGATGACTCAGAATTCGCAGTTTTGCCCGTGCACTCGCTCTGACTCGTTGTCAAGCAAACCTGGGAATTTAACAGTTGAGGGGCTAGTGAGTCAGTTGCTAAATTCCCAAGCTCCAAAATTCCCAACAAATTCGCAAAATGCGAATTATACGCCATTTGTAGAATAAAAATATTGCCCAGAGCGTTGTGTTTGCATGACGTGACGGCGTCTTCCTTTCTCTAACACACCAAAGCCTCTACCTAATAACAGGTCTCTTTTATCAGAACACAAAACTTAACTCAATTCATCGCAAGTTAGTCAAAAAAGAGGCTGACAGACCGCCCAAACACGCACACTACCGTAATGAACGACGCCCAACGACGCCAGAGCACCTAAATAATCTCAAATACATTTAACACTCCCAAACACGAAACGCGACAAGCAGAAAAAATGCATGAGTAAACAAATAAATTAATTAGCAACTAAGTGCCACAATAAATGTTCTAAAATCGGTTGTCGCGTCCCTGTCCTCTGCCAAACCCGTGCCCAAAGCTTCCTCGATTGTGCCATCCACGTCCGCGTACCGGTGGACCATCGTACAGACCCGGACTGCCATAATAAGTACCCTGACCAGTGAACTGACCTGGACCACTGAACTGACCCGGACCACTGAATCGACCCGGACCGCTGAATCGACCCGGACCGCTGAATCGGCCGGGACCTCTGAATCGACCCGGACCACTGAATTGACCCGGACCACTGAATTGGCCAGGACCGCCAAACTGGCCGGGACCGCTGAATTGGCCAGGACCGCCGAACTGGCCGGTACCGCCGAATTGTAGAATGATGGTATCACTTCGAAGCTGGTTAAGGACCTGTGGCATCATCTGAGGGAAGCTGGGTGGTTGCATCTGGTAGGGAGGGGGTGTGCTGTCGTGCGGGAGAAGTTCACAGTAGCGGCGTTTGTGGTTGTTCTGGCCACAGTAGGTGCAATGCAGAAAACCACGTTTGTGTCGACCGGCTCAGC
>JASANB010000443.1:0-22228 GCA_030248155.1 Sabatieria punctata
TCTACAGGGTGTGCCAAAAAAAAACAACCCAGCAGAGTTTTTGCTGTAGCAACCGCAAACCTCAACCGATTTGAATGAATGCTTTTTTAAATGAAAGATAAATAAATTCTTGAAAGATTGATGTACCGTTTATTAAGATAGCCTGCTTAGTTCCTGAGATATTTGTCCTCAAAGTCAAAACAGAGATTTTGGCAATGAACAAGAGTGATAAAGAACAGTACAGCAGTTTTTTTACTTTTGTAAACATGAATCTGAACCGATTTGAATGAACCCTTTTTTGAATGAAAGACTGATAAATTCTTCAAAGATTGGTGCAATTTTTATTGAGATTCGCAGTTTAGTTCTTGAGATATTTGCCTTCAAAGTCAAAACAGATTTTGGCAAAGAACAAGAGCGATTCCGTGGCATTTCATAATAAAGCAGATTCCTACTGCTGGGGCTAATGATACTTTAGTGTTGAAGTAAACAGAGTTTCTGTGTCACCTGTGAAGCCTCCAAGAGCCCTTAGCAGTAGCAGGAATCCGTTTTATTACGAAGTGCAGAATAATAAAAATATCCCTCTTGTTCACTGCCAAAATCACTGTTTTGATTTTGAGAGCCAATATCTCAGGAACTAAGAAGAGTACATTAATGAAAATTCCAGCAATCTTTTAAGAATTTATTTATCTTTAATCTAAAAAAGGATTCATTCAAATCGGTTGAGAATTGCGGTTGCTACAGCGAAAAATCTGCTGGGTTGTTTTTTTTTTTGGCACACCCTGTATTTCTAGCAAAACGTATTTCTATAGGCATTGAAAATAAGAAATTTCACATAATCTTCTTGAATTTCTCAGGACGATGTCAAGCCTGGTGTACCAAGCTTTAACACACAAAATGTCCCCTATTTTGGCACTTTTGATCAAAATATGCAGAAATGGCATCAAAACTGAAATGTTACCATATTTTTGGGACACCCTGTCAAACTACAGTATGTATGTTGCGTGTTGTGCGGTCAAATTCTGCTTTCTATTCAGCAACGTACGCATGTAGTAACGTTCGTTATGTACTTCCTTTTAGTATTAGATTTTTGAAAGCCAACGAAAGTACCTTCATCAGAACCATCCGGACAGTCACTTATTCCGTCCATGACCCACTGAAAGATAACACAACCGGTGCCGTTGTGACACTTGTAGACTCCGGGCGCTCCGTCTTTGCACAATTTAATCACTGTAACAACTCAGATCGGTACACATAGGACGCTTGGCTTGATAGAGTTTTGACACACTGACTCACTTCTCTCCATGCAGCACTGATCAGCAACAGAAGGATCGACGCATTTACCATTGTCGCAATAGACCAAGTTAGGCATGCATTCTGGAAAATCGAATACACGGCATGTAATACTGTATTGGAACTTACTGTATTGGATTAGTAACAGCATTCATAAACTGTATCAACAACAGTCCAGTGACTGTACATTAGTACGTATTGTATGTGTATGTTAGGCTGAGAACCCGTATAGGCAATCGGCCGTGTAGTATTGAATTACCTATTATTTGTTTATTAAACAGCCGTCTAATTCATAACCTGACTGAACCCAAACTTGGCGCGCTGAGCATTGATCATAGAGATGAAACAATATCGGAAAACCCAACACCTATTATTGAAGAACCCAAGACCTCCTATACCCAACATTGCTCAGACCGAGTCCAAAACAATCAGAATTAACGGAAGTGCTAAATTTCTAGCCCATACAATCCTTCTGAAACTATTTCTTTCTTAAAAAGACATTGTGAAGTTATGATGGCAAACAGGTTGAAAGCAATTTCAATATCTCCTTGCGCCAGACGCCTAAATTCGCGAAACGCTAACCGCTGGCTAATTTCGGAAATCGACAGCGGTTAGCGTTTTCTATTTTCGCATGTAAAGCGAAAATAGATTCTCTAACCGCTGCTGTGGGCGTAAATCGATACTTGAGGATAGTTTAACTAAGACGGTTCTCTTCGAAAATAGAACGAATCTTGACAGCAATTTTCAATCTTTTTGTAGTGGGACGGCTATTACACAACGTAAAATTGATGGCAAATAGATGCGACTGAGGCGTACTCCCCTCTGTGTAAAAAGGCCCTGAAAAAAGGGTCAGGTTTCGCCTTTGGATGAGATCACAGATTCGAAAATTTAACAATTGGCAGCCAGCCAAATTTGGCGCGCGGCCTACGAAACTCTAAATTCAACTCCGCCCATCGCAGTTGAACAGCGGTTAGCGCAGCGTCGGCCTATTTTCGAAAACGCTAACCACAGGCCAACTACTCCAAATGGAGTATGGTCTGCCCCAACCGGATACGGGATATCATTGAATGAAGATTTTTGCCGTCTTATAAAGCAATTGTGCTGATAAAGTGAATCAATATGTGGAAAAACATACTGTAAGGTGAAAGACTGCTCTTAAAGTGTTTTGGCGTTCTCAAGGCAAGTGATACTGTTCTGCTAGTCTATTCAACTAATTTATGTGAACAAAATACATGAAGTATCTTTCCATATTACATAAAAAATACCCAAAGCAGAAAATGAAACCAGTTTTCACAGATCCATACCGGTAGGTAGTCATTTCATAATACCATATCCCTGTAGCCAAAGCTGCCTGTCATCTGGACTCATTCTATTCAACGAAAATCTTTCAGAATAGCAAATTTTCAAACAAAAAATTTACCAAGTTTTTAGTGTAAATCGGTATTGGGGGCTAAAAACCCAATACTCAATACTGGAAAATACCCAAATAAACCCAATATATTGTCTTATCTCTCTCTAATTCATTACATTTTGAAGTGAATTTTAGCGCCAAGCAAAACTTTTACGCGCCGCGCACTTGATCGAGCGCCAAATCTCAAGAGAACCTCATTTGTTTATGGAAAGTTCATTGGCATTAATCGTTCTGGACAGATTGAATTTTCCTTGCAACGGCCTCTCGGAAAACTGCCCGGGCTTTCTAATTGCTTGAGTGAGGCCTGGTGTGGATCGATAATAAGCCGATAAACACTACACACACAGGCACCGGCTAATAAGGTGCCAGAGACAGAGACAGAGAACAGGCTATACCTCGAAACTCTTGAAACCGAGGATAGGCATGGTAGAATTGGTGGTGGTGGTGGCAGAGTTGGATTCGAAGGAAATGACCGACTTGACTTTGAGGCCGTCTGGGGAGTGTTTGATGGTAACTGAGTTGGTGGCTGCTGGCATCCTCATGCAATGCCATGACTTTCGGTCGATTTCCAGCCCTAAATGTGCAGTGGGCAAAAACGCCGCCGCTCCTATTCTTTCTGGCCTCCTATATTCTCACAATCAATACAGTCTGGCAGGGTTCAACCGAACCGGCCGGCCGGCTAGAGAGAAACGGCTGGGATTGCGGCCGGAGCCACTTCTGATTAAGTTAATTCTAGACCGACGATTATTCAAAATGGCTTCTCTACCGGGCTGAATTTTTACAGATTCGGTGGAAACAGCTGTATAGGGCAGGCTCGACCGCGCACCAATAAATTTTTACAGCCACAGCGCTGGACATGCCAATTAAATCAGTGAAATGGACGTATACGAGCAGTTTGCAACCTATACAATCGACCGATTAGGGCCGGGCGTTGAAGCCAGCCAAGCCAGTACTAAACAACAACACGCTAATAGGCTTAGATCGATAGACGGCCTAAGCGCCTCGATCTCACAACTTATCGGCTCTCAGCCGCCAAATTGCCTTTAATGTCTGCCGCGGAATGGTAGTGGCGTAATGATTGTGAGGAACAAATGTCAGCAGGAGATCAAAGCCTTTGCGCGCTTTATGCATAGCATAGCAAACAATTGTCGCAGTGGAGAGATTTATCGATTCGAATGGCCCGCCTGCCTGTCGGCAACGCTCATTTTTCATTTTCGCGCCGAGAACCTTTTAGTTTGATTTTTTATAGCCCGCCATTTTCTAGACGTTTTGAAGTCAATTGATGGAACGAAAGGTTGACAGATACTACAAACTAAACAGAATTTAGTCCTGTTTAGTCGGTATCAACACTACCACTTAATGCTGGTAGTTTAATTAATGATTCTGATTTGCCCAGGATGACTTGGATCAAACGTGGATGATTTTCAGTCGAGTCTTAAAATTTCCAAAATCCTCAACACACTGGTTACCCGATTAGTATGGTAGGTCCAACGACTGTAGCAATCGTAATCGTGCGAATAAGTTTCGAAGCCATATTCTAATTATTAGGCAAAAAATTACCAAGCTTTTTTAGTTTTCCGTCTATGTACATGCTCAGTAAGAGTTGTAATTTGGGGGCTAGACTATCAGAATATGTCGTGTTAATAAATCCTGAAATTTTCAGCCAAATCAATAAAGAATTGAATGAAAAATTTGACTGGGTTAAAAATATTTGGTAAAACATTTAGTTTTCCTAAACTACGTATAGCAGGTATGTTGGCTTGAGCAAAAAACGCTGTTTGTTATATCAGCAAGGGATACTGTACGTTTATCTACATTGATTACATTAAAGTTTCTATTAAGCTAACAGCGTAAGCGTATTCGTCTCCTTCCTCTAAAAAATAAAATTACACAAGGTTGCCAGGGTAGGGGTTTTCCCTCTACCTGTAGGGGTTTTTGTCGCTCGGTAGGGGGAAATTTTTCAGTTAGGGGGTAGGGGGATTTGGTAGGGTTTTTACATTTTGGTAGGGTGAAGTAGGGGTTTTTACACTCGGTTACACAAATGATATTTTAGGTTTTTGTACCATACCATGTCTGTCTGCATCGTAAATGTAAAAAGAGTGGAAATTCTGGTCACTTCATCAATAACACAACACATGTTAGGGTTGAGCTGTAAATATGTAATTTTTGTTAATTTTTTAGAAAGTTCTTGACCCGTTCTACTTGTTCTGCACATTCCATTTTTAGTTGGAGTAGCAGAAGAGTAAGTAAAAAACAGTAAGGAAACTGTGTTGAACAGAGCCCTCCAAGTTTATCCAGTAGTGGTCGGACAGAGAGGCCGATGGTCAGATTATCATTTATGTTTAGGGACCGTCCATAAACGCCGTCGTCCCTAAATCTCGATTTTTCGGACCCCCCCCCTAAGGCGACGGCGTTTTCCGTTTACCTCCCCCGACAAAAATTGCAGTACATACAGTACTGTCAATTAAATAAATCCCTACTAACTAACCACTCGGGTAAGCTCTTCTATACATAGAAACCTATGTATGTATGTATGTATGTACCTAAATCGAAAATGACACAACCACAGTTCCCTAAAATTCCGAAAAAAGTTGTTAACCCCGTCCCCCTCTTGGTGCGTGGCTGTCGTTTTAGCCGATCCCATGTCCCCTTCTGCAATGCAACAACGTCGTTTATGGACGCCCCTTGTCAGAAACCCTGAAATTTCGAATAACTATGACTTGCACGTAATAATATTGACAGAATTTCGGTCTTGGTTATGTGTTTTGTTTACTACCCAGCAGCATTGCATTACTTTCAGATTTTTCGCCTGAAAAACCTGTGTCCGTCTTTTGTGAACATATACACTATACAGTCAGTTTACAGTTTTAAAAATGACCCCAGCAACTTTTACTCATATTTTTGAATGCACCCAAATCGGTTTTCATAGCGTAAAACGACCCCGAGTCGACTTCAGAAATGCAAAACACTCAAAGTCCCAGATTTACCCTGCTTTTTTGCTTTTCTGCCCATTTTTATGAATTGAAGAGGGTTTTGCAGTTTACTTTTGGAAAACAAATTCTGAATGTATGTTAATATGCATTCAGTCCCTTGATATTCGTTGTTTATCGTCTGTTACTGTATTAGTTAAGTATTGTTTAGCTACTACACTTGCAATTTTGCGTAAAAGTATAACGTAAATGTCATAAAAACACCACAGTTTTTACAGTTCTTAGGGCAGGGGTTTTTGGTAGGGGTTTTTTGAAAATGGTAGGGGGAAGTAGGGGGATTTTATCTGAAAAGTAGGGGGATCGGGTTACTGTTGCTAAGTAAATTATAATTATAATTTTAATTATATTTTTTAGAAATTTACTAATACAAGTAAATTATTTGGTAAGTAAATTATAATTAAATTAAATTTCTACGAAAACAGGAGAAGTTAATTATAATTATTATTTGAAAATTATACTTACCAAAAATAATTTACTTAATTTACTTAAAATATACTTAATTTACTTACACAACCCTAGCCATTACTGAACCTGTTTGGCAGCATGCAAGTGCTGCGTGAGTGTCTGCTTTCCTTTCAGTATCTATACCTTTCAATAGCAACGCATACTCACAGTGGAATTTTCCGCCCGCCCGCCCACCGCCTTTCGTCTTTGCCCTTGTTTCTCTTAATCTCCCACATAACAAGCTACTCCAATTTATCCGCCAAGCCAAGACCGGATATTAGGTACTTTTCAGCAAGTTTTGCTATGCGACAGCATATGTTTTAGACTCACAGGCATTGTTTGTTGTGGAAGCAAGCAGAAACTGACTGGATAGCCTCTTGAGGTTGAGGTACTAATTCTGACGAACTGTTATTATTACTGTTGACAGACACGGGCTATTATTGGGCAGCTGGATAATAAATTTTCAAATTCTGAGGGGGTGGCTGGAGGGTGTAGCGGCGGCTGATGGGTGTTGAGTTGAGAGGATGATAAGCCAAAAAGTCCGATTTTAAGGTTTTTGGCTTATTTTTCGTTTAAATAGGTTGAAATAAGCTAGTCTGAGATCATTCACACCTAACCTAGGCATACTTTTTATCATAATATTCTTCCGAAAAATCCTGAAGGGGTAGCGGTAGCCTGAGCGGCGGTAGGTCAGAGCCTGAGGCGAGCAAATCCCCTCGCCCTCAGCTACTTTTGTCCATGTCTGTCGTTGACTTAACCTGTGACACCACGGTTTGGTTTTCATTCTAGATAACTGTTATAGCATTCTTGCTTAGTTGGAAGCAAAGCTGAAGGTGTTAGCCGCCAAAATCAGGCCTATTTTAAATATACTTAATGTACTTAATTTAATTAAATGTGGAAAGTAAATTATAATTAAATTAAATTTCTCTCAGATATGGTAAGTAAATTTTAATTTAATTATATTTCTCTGGGCATGTGGTAAGTAAATTATAATTTAATTATATTTCAAATAAATTTACTTAGCAACAGTAGCGGGTCTGAAAAACCTGGCAACCCTGATTACATCAAGTAATCGAAAGCTCAAAAAAGAGGCAAAAAGGAAGATAAAAAACGTGGTGTAAAACGTAGTGTCCAAAATAAAAACAATGAACAAAACCAACAGCTGGGGTCCTTCCTTTTCATGTCTTTTTTGGAGGATTAGCTTAGTCACATTATGAATATCAAAGAAAATTCGTTCCAATCTCAAAACTTGGTATTTATTGGGATCAGGTGTAGCTGGGGGGGGGGAAATCAGGAACCGATCCCAAACAAAAACTAATGTGTTTAATGATCATAGTTAATTATAAATTAACGATTTCTATCGATAAATATCGATTATCGATTATATTTTTGGCAAAATTCCAAAATTTCAAAATCGTCCAAAATGGTCGTGTCATATATCATTTGAAAGCCCTTCGCCTGGCGAGTCTAATGATCACTAAATCAGCATAGGGCACGCCCCGGCGGGCCTGTTTTGCCAAATATAAAAGTACCCCTAGCGGCGCATCAGTATAGGCACGCTCCAGAGGGCCTGTTTTCCAAATATAAAAATACCCCTAGGGGACGCATCAGTATAGGTACGCTCCGGATGGCCTGTTTTCCAAATATAAAAATACCCCTAGGGGTACGCATCAGTATAGACACGCTCCGGAGGGCCTGTTTTAAAAACATAAAAATACCCCTAGGGCACGCATCAGTATAGGGCACGCTGCGGAGGGCCTGTTTTAAAAACACAAAAATACCCCTAGGGGGACGCATCAGTATAGGTACGCTCCAGAGGGCCTGTTTTCCAAATATAAAAATACCCCTAGAGACGCATCAGTACAGGGCACGACCGGGGGGCCTGTTTTGCCAAATATAAAAATACCCCTAGGGGTACGCATCAGTATAGGGGACGTTCCGGAGTCGTATAGTCATAAGAAAGTTAATTAATTAATGTACAGTCCATTTCTGACCTTCCCTGATTTCCCCCCCCCCCAGCTACACCTAACCCATTTATTGTAGGATACACTAAGTTAAAACAAATGTTTGGAGAAAAGGTAACAAAAATAAATAAAAATAAAGGCCGTATACCGTTTCCAAGTTTGCGTTAGTCAGCCGGGAGACAATTTCTTTTCGCTCAAAAGTTCTTGAACGTAGTGGATTATACTTAAGCACCAACATCGGAGCAGCAGGATAGAGAAACATCAGTCAACACTGTAAGTGCGTACGCACGAAACAATTCAACGTCTAGAAACAACCAGCCCCTACACAGGCAGCGTTTGGCGGAGCCACACTTTTTACCACTCTAACACAACTGACAAGCGAGGCGGGGACGCCGCAGTATGTAAATTTTTGTCTAAAGATGCGGCAGCACAGACAGACTGGTTAGATTTTTTCAAATTTGATAGAGCTGGCATAAAATTAGTTCCATAAGTTTTGTCATTCCTTTCTCAAAGAATGGTTCCGTTACTATTTATTCCTTCCTTCTGATAGGTTTCCTAATTGCTAAAAGGTTCGAGGAACAATTGGATGGATGTTTCTTAACTACGCCTGATTTCAAACAAAGTTGAAGTCAAAGTTTATTTTCGTTATCCAACCTATGCCAACGGGCACACAAATCGTCATTGTTGACCTCATATGCGGCCCTTAAACGGAATCCAAAGAATCAACAAGCACAATGTGAAAGAAGAAACAACATCAAAATAACAGTAACAAAAAGATCAAGAATTTGGAGTCTGTAACCTTCGCTCTCCGAAGTATGAGTGTCAGATATCAATAAATAGTTCATCTTCGCGTCGGCGTCACAGTTCAGTCCGCAGATCAGATGCTTACTTTGCATTACCCTATAGCTATAAGAACTCCCTCGTAAAATAAATACATGTTGTGTTGTTGTCTGTCTGTCTGTTTATTTGAAAAGCGGAGAAATCGGTGAATAGCAACTCGTTAATACCATACATGTAGTTGGGGGGGAATGGGGGGGTATTTCCCCCCCAGGCCCGATTTTCGGAGAAAATTCCCCCCCCAGCCGGATTCTGGGGGGGGGAATTTTTTGAAACCCTATTTTGGGTTTGTGAACCTGCAAACAGGGTTCCAGAAGCCCTGATTAGGGTTTCAGAAACCCAACTTGGGTTCCGGAGCCCTAGTTTGGGTTTAAAATACCCTAAATAGGGTTCCGGAACCCTGTTTTGGGTTTCAGAAACCCTAAATAGGGTTCCGAAACCCTGTTTTGGGTTACTGAAACCCTAAATAGGGTTCCGGAACCCTAATTTCGGTTTCTGAAACCCTAATTTGGGTTACTGAAACCCTAATTTCGGTTACTGAAACCCTAATTTGGGTTACTGAAACCCTAAATAGGGTTCCGGAACCGTAATTTGGGTTACTGAAACCCTAATTTCGGTTACTGAAACCCTAAATAGGGTTCCGGAACCCTAATTTGGGTTACTGAAACCCTAAGTAGGGTTCCGAAACCCTGTTTTGGGTTACTGAAACCCTAAATAGGGTTCCGGAACCCTAATTTGGGTTACTGAAACCCTAAATAGGGTTCTGGAACCCTAATTTGGGTTTCTGGAGGGCCGAAATAGGGTTCCGGAACCCTAATTTGGGTTACTGAAACCCTAAATAGGGTTCCGGAACCCTAATTTGGGTTTCTGGAGGGCCGAAATAGGGTTCCGGAACCCTAATTTGAGTTACTGAAACCCTAAATAGGGTTCTAGAACCCTAATTTGGGTTTCTGGAGGCCCAAAATAGGGTTCTGGAACCCTAATTTGGGTTTAAAAATCTCTAAAGAAGGTTCCAGAAATGCATTTTAACTGTATTATGTCGAATAAAATGGGTTTTTTTGCACGTTTTAAAGCAAAATTAGCTTTTTTTGCACATTTTAAATTAAAAATAAGGTTTTTTCCACGTTTTACAGCAAAAATAGGGTTTTAAACGGAATTTTTGCACTTCAGACAGGATTTTTACCCCATTTTTAGTCCTCAAAACCCTGTTTTGAGCCCAAAAAAAGGTCGCTGAAACCCACTTTTGGACACCAAAAAAAGGTCGCTGAAACCCCCTTTGGGCATAGCCCTGAAACCCTATTTTGGATCAGAAAAATTCCCCCCCCCCAGCCGAAAACCCAGCTACATGTATGGTTAATACTGGTTATTGATAGAGCGCTCAAGTGGTTACAACATCAGACTTATCAGGTGAGCTCTGATCGCATCGCTCCTTTTGGTTCGCATAGCCTCTCTGTGTTTGAAGATTTCGTATCTATCTCTCAACGCTGTGAGCTCCCTCTGTAGGTGCTCCTTCGTGTCCCCGTTCACCGCTTTCTTCAGCTGCTCATCGGCGCGCTCGGCCATCTCTCTCAAGCTCTCCTCATAGACATGTGTCTTCTGCTTCAGAGACTGCATCACATCGTAAGCTTTTTGCCAATTCTCGCGCTCCAGCACAGCCATTTCGTTATCCGGGAAAGCAGCCGCCAGCTCTGCGAACTTCTCGAAAGCGCGTGATTCTTCAATCGATGCGTAGGACATTACCTCAATCGCGTAATCAGCCAATCTGCCTGCTGTTTTGGCTTTCTGATGTGCCACCTGGCTGGCTCTGGGGCCTGTAGATACAGCTGGTTAGCATTGTAACTTTTAATCTGTCTGTCTGTCTGTCTGTCTGTCTGTCTGTCTGTCTGTCTGTCTGTCTGTCTGTCTGTCTGTCTGTCTGTCTGTCTGTCTGTCTGTCTGTCTGTCTGTCTGTCTGTCTGTCTGTCTGTCTGTCTGCTTACTTGTCATTTCTAAGGATTCCACTATTGCCTTCCTATCTGCTTTCCACAAATGCTCCGCATGTTCGGTTCCCAACTTAACTTCATATTCTGCCTGCTCAATCGCTCTCCTTCTGGCATTCTTAGCTCTCTCCATGGCTACCGCAGCTTCTGCAGATCCGGGTTTCTTCTGAACGACCTCTTTGGCTGCTTCATACAGTTCTGCTGCGTCCATCTCCGCTCTCCTGGCGTATGCACTGGCTCGGCCTATATCTTTCTTCCGCAGTTGCGCATCCTTTTGAAGCACTTGCTCGAGTTTGGCTGCTTGTTTGAAGGCTCGGCCCTGAAGCTTTTCCACTTCTTTGGGGTAAGCGACAACTGCCTGGTCGGCTTCACGGGCTAAAGCCGTCGCCTTGCTGTCTCTGTGCTCTGCTTCATTCTGCACTGCCGTCAACGCTTTCTCCTTTGCAGTCTGCACCTCTTCCTCTATCACGCCCGTTTTTAGGAGACGCTCGAACTCGGCGGTCGCTTCTTCTGTCAGTTTACTGAGCTTCTTGCCTGGGGAACTCAACAAGTCTGCCAAACCTCGCCGCTGTCTGCCTTGCCCGCACCCTACGCCGCAGCATGGCTCAGAACATTCGCCTACTACAATGCTACACTTTTGTAACCAGCTACCTTACCTACAGGTAGGGATGGATTTGATATCCCTATACTTACAGCTCAAACACTCCTTTTGACAGGTGTTCACACACGGACAGCCGGTACATAAAGCAGTGCAGAGTGAATTTCGGTGGTCTGCTTGAATGCCCACTGCACACACGCCCAACAAGTACGCACACAACAGAAACTGAAACACACAGCATCACAACACACAACACCACACAAAGCAGACCTTCATCTTGAAGCAACAGCACAGTAAACGCGCAAAAACACACTATACGGATGATAATTTTAATATTGTATCTACAAGAACAATTCCCCAGTCAGCCTCTACTAATCCTTGTTTCGAACTCTGTCAATATTTTTTTATCATTTTTCTACACTATCTGTCGGAGAGATTTGGCTTTCAAATAGGTCGGCACTTCAATTAGCCAGCAGACTTAGAAAAGCGCATAGTTAATGTTACAAGCATAAGTACTCCTCCGCGTGGGAGGTGGAAGTAAGGCGGGCTCGCATTGCACCATAGCGAAGCTGTCTTACTGCTAATGCCCAGCCCCTTTTCTGCTAACCACTCACCACACTTTCTTTCGGCAAACCTCATCTCTATCTACATTGTACGTACCTTCCATTTTTTCCTCTTGAATCCACGCAAGAAGTTCCCCTTCGGTGTGCAGTCCTATCCTGCATGAACGTCGGCCCTCTCGCAAGGGTCCTTGCACTCCACACCATTTCAACATTACATCCTGATCGTGTGCGCTAGAGAACCGCTTTATTTGTCCCGCGTTTTCCCTCAAATTTCTCCAACAACCCAAAACCGTGCGACTGAGCTCAGACATCGCCTCCAGGACTGGAACATCGATATTGCCCTTCTATAAGAAGTCCACTTGCCTGACGATCCGCACCCCCGCTTTCCTGGGTATCAAGCTTTCCATGCCCCGAGACCTGACGGCACCCTCTCTGGTGGAGGTTTGGTCACCCTTATCAAAGCCTGCCACTCAGCTGAAGCCATCCCGTATGATGCCGTTGGTGAAGATCTCACTGAGTATCTATCTAGCTGTTCATCTCTACCATTCTTCTGCCGCCCTTCTCCCTTCCTCCAGCACCTTCCGCACTCTAACCATACCTTCTTGTTGTATGTTGGCCTCAGATCAGCAGCAGGTCGCTGCTGGGCAGGGCGAATAAATCCAAACCAAACCAAGCATAAGTACACGTTTACCTCATGTAATAAGTGCATAAATCTTAACTGTAAAGCCAACTGTAGTAGAAAATCAACAGACAAGTCATAAATCAGGTTGACACTGACCACGCACAAGATTTAACAGACATCCGAAAAAGAGTTATCAGGCCAGAGCCAGACGTAGCCGGACTGAGGGTAGTTCATCTGTGTGGGCTGTGTATTAAAGTCCAGTGTCAACCAGGCGTGACAGAAAAATGTCTGATTTACAAAAACGACTCAGCTCAGCAAGTTCATGACGTTCACGGGCCGGCAGGTGTAGAAACGGCCGTGCACAGGTATCCGTCTCCAGTGAAGCCGTAATTACATTGGCATTGATGAATGCCATCTGAGGTCAACGGCTGTGTCAAGCTGTCGCGACAACTTGCATTGGCGTCGCACGAATCTATGCCCATAACGCACTCGTCCCAAAGTCTCGGATCTAAACAACACATACTAGCTCTAATCCTCAGCAAATCTGCTGAAGCAACTGTCGGTAGTGCGAGAATTGTGCCGTATAAATTATGCCTAATTAATCCTGTACTGCTAAAAGGCCATCGTAGTGTAATAGTTCACTGAGCGCGGCCAGTCTGTTGCCTTCTAATCATTTCTCTGACTGTAAAGTAAGTGCATGCTACTTGCCATTTCCCCTTTTCCATTGGAGACCTTTCTTAGCTCAATCTATTTCTAGCAAAACGTATTTCTATAGGCATTGAAAATAAGGAATTTCACATAATATTCTTGAATTTCTCAGGATGATGTCAAGCCTGGTGTACCAAGCTTTAACACACAAAATGTCCCCTATTTTGGCACTTCTGATCAAAATTTGCGGAAATGGTAGCAAAAAGAAATGTTGCCATATTTTTGGGACACCCTGTCAAACACGTACCGGAGATTTCCACTTACTATCCCACCCCACTTAATATCCCACTGGGATATTACATGGATCCTTCTTCCGCTTTATATCCCATGGGATATTACTTGGCGGCAATGTTTACGTGAAATTTGTAATAATTTTCTTCACACATGCATACTGTATCCATGATAAAACATTGTTCCGTTTAAAATCCCATGCTGTTTCCAGTTAATATCCCATGGCTTTGTCCAGTTGTCCCTGGGATATTAACTGGCGACAATGTTTTCACTGAGAAACGTGATTTTCCGTGTTATATCCCCTGGGATACTAAGTGGAAAACTCCGGTATGTAGCGTGTTGTGCGGTCTAATTCTGCTTTCTACATTGTATTCAGCAACGTACGCATGTAGTAACGTGCACTGCTTAATTCAGCACATTCGTTATGTACTTCCTTTTAGTATTAGATTTTTGAAAGCCAACGAAAGTACCTTCATCAGAACCATCCGGACAGTCACTTATTCCGTCCATGACCCACTGAAAGATAACACAACCGGTGCCGTTGTGACACTTGTAGACTCCGGGCGCTCCGTCTTTGCACAATTTAATCACTGTAACAACTCAGATCGGTACACATAGGACGCTTGATAGAGTTTCGGCACACTGACTCACTTCTCTCCATGCAGCACTGATCAGCAACAGAAGGATCGACGCATTTACCATTGTCGCAATAGACCAAGTTAGGCATGCATTCTGGAAAATCGAATACACGGCATGTAATACTGTATTGGAACACACATGCAAGAGCCAGTTAGCTACGTTCAACTCGAAAAAGCTCCTACCGGTGTGCGTATGCACAGCAGTGTCAGTCTGTAGAGACCTGCACGGGCCGCCTTTTCACGGCCCGGCCCGGCCCGGCTGAAATCCTCTAAAAATCCTCTGTAGGGCGACCAGGCCCGGCCCGTGCAGGTCTCTATCAGTCTGTCACTGTGAACGCACCTTCATCAACACCACCCGGACAATCGACAACACCATTGAGCCTCTTCTCAAACGGCACACAGGTTGGTGGATTTCCATCCAAACAGTCGATCTGACCCTTCACAGGACATCGCGAATAAAAAATTGACTGGATCACTCCTGAAAACGTAACAAATAGTTTAGTCGAGGACATTACTTAACAAAACAATTTACTGTTTTCAAAACCAGATGTTGAGCCCGTCATTGAAGATTCTGTTGTCGATCCACTACTGTCAGAAGTACTACCGGTTCCGGCACCACTATCTGTTGTGCTTCCGGTTCCGGCACCACTATCCGTTGTGCTTCCGGTTCCGGCACCACTATCCGTTGTGCTTCCGGTTCCGGCACCACTATCCGTTGTGCTTCCGGTTCCGGCACCACTATCCGTTGTGCTTCCGGTTCCGGCACCGCTATCTGTTGTGCTTCCAGTTCCGGCACCACTATCCGTTGTGCTTCCGGTTCCGGCACCGCTATCTGTTGTGCTTCCGGTTCCGGCACCGCTATCTGTTGTGCTTCCGGTTCCGGCACCACTATCCGATGTGCTTCCGGTTCCGGCACCACTCTCTGTTGTGCTTCCGGTTCCGGCACCACTATCCGTTGTGCTTCCGGTTCCGGCACCACTATCTGTTGTGCTTCCGGTTCCGGCACCACTATCCGTTGTGCTTCCGGTTCCGGCACCACTATCCGTTGTGCTTCCAGTTCCGGCACCGCTATCTGTTGTGCTTCCAGTTCCGGCACCGCTATCTGTTGTGCTTCCAGTTCCGGCACCACTATCTGTTGTGCTTCCGGTTCCGGCACCGCTATCTGTTGTGCTTCCGGTTCCGGCACCACTATCCGTTGTGCTTCCGGTTCCGGCACCACTATCTGTTGTGCTTCCGGTTCCGGCACCACTACTATTTGTTGTGCTTCCGGTTCCGCTAGGTAACGTAGTTCCTGTCGCACCACCTGTAGCAGGAGTAGTCGAGAGCCCAGCAAAACAGTTAAATCCATCGCCAACAAGCGGAGCAATGCATGTGCAGTAATATGAGCTGTCACGAATATTTGTACACGTTGCACCAGAGGCACATTCGTCAAACATCCTGGCACATTCATCTAGATTCGCCGGATCTAAAACGTAAGTAAATTCGTTTTGAGAGTTGTTTCAGTGTTTGGTTTGGCTCCTATTTGGTTCTGAAGGAACGTAATATTGGCCACTTGCTGGATCACCACATTGTTTTTAGCAGATTCAGCAAAATCATACCCAAAAACAGGGTTTAATGCTAAAGCAAAAGAACTCGGTTCGTATGCCTAATCAGTTGCAACCATATACATGTAACAAACAGGTCATCCGCCGAAGGGGGAGGGGGATTGGGAGATCTGCCGCCGGCCGGGGCGGGGGGGTCTGAGCCCAAATTTTAGGGAGGGGTTGGGCACTAAAAACGCTCAAAAATCGCAAAAAATATCACTTTTTCGGCTAAAAATGGTAAAAAATCGCAAAATTTTGCTCAAAAAAATTAGTTGTCAGAAAATTGAAGGGGGGAAAGTCGACTCGGGGGGGGGGGCTCCCCATTTGGGGTCTGGCCTAAGTTGGGTGGAGTCAGACCCCCAGACTAGAGTGCGAACAATACCTGAAAAACCCAATACCCATTCCCAATACCTGAGACCCCCAATACCCAATACTTGCGTAGCTGAGCCAAAAATTGCATTTCAGTGAACAGGTACATTCCAGTGGTGTACACAGGGTTTCTTTCACAAGGATTAAAATTTTGAAGAGGCTTGGTTGGGCCATTGTCCAACTAGGGCGAGAAATTTTGAAAAATTAGCCTTTGAGAAAGCATTTAGAAGCCGTTCTGGAGGATAAAGAAAGCATAAATTAACAGTTTTTGTCCGAACTTGATCTACTGTACTACAGTGTTCCTTATTTTCAGCGGATTTTTTGTTCGTACTCCACCGGAAATGGGTGTACCAGACCCGCACCCCCTGGGTAGAGTACTAATACATTGTACATTCTGTATGACTAAAATGACAAATTTCAATTGAATCACAAACGTTTATCTTCAGTAAGAACAGAGAAATTGCACTAATTACTAGTGTACTACTTAGAAAAGCGGACAGTAAAGAAATTCTTAACCTTTAGTTTATTAACGCAAAAACGGCTTTCTATACCTAATTATCGGTCAATCTTATCGATTTTGTCAGGTCAGTTTTTCAGTTCAACAGCGATTTTTTCGATTTTTATAGGTCCTAATTAGTATTGGGTAATTTGGGGCATTAAAAGCCAATACCCAATACCAATACCTGGAAAACATCTCAATACACCAAATATCCAATACAAGTTCGCACTCTTCTACCCCAGACCCCCTGTTACATGTATGGTTGCAACTTATGGGCAACGCAACTCAGTTACCATCATCTGAGTTGTCATAGCAGTCGTTTTCTTTGTCGTTCAACCAGGCCTTCGGTACACAACCGCCGTTGTTACATTCGAATTTTTCATTGGCCTTCAGATCATCGCAAAGTTTTATCAAGTCTGAACAGAGCAAAAGCGTTCAGACGAAGAAATGCCTCAGTCACATTTTTACGGATTTTGAGCTGTTTTTATGAAAATGCCTTCACAACAGTGTAAGTTTGCAGAGCGAAAAGCTCAGTCCAGTATAGTGAACAACCGAATCCAAGCAGAATTTAAGCAAAAAACCAAATACTATAAAAATTCACAAAAAAATAAGAGTCAGTCTCTAGTTCGATCGGGTCTAGGTCCTTTGACCACGAAATTCAGACCCCAAAATTGAAACTTTGGCGTATGAAGCTCAAAGTTGGTGCGCTAACACATGTGTAGTCGATAGGCTATGTAACAACCACAAACGATTTCCCGATTTGGTGCTACAGGCTGGAGATACTGCCTTCTGAAAATCGGTCCACTTATGGGACCGAAATCGAATTTCTACGCACTAATCAGAGTTGGGACTAAAATTTGGGTTTTTAGGTAACTTTTACTTTAAAAATAGACCAGCGAACGCCCTTTTAGACAGTCAACACCAAACGGAAACATGGGAACACCTCTTTTAGACAGTCAACATGAACTTGGAAACGGGAACACCATTTTTAGACAGTCAACATCAACAACAAGTGCAATCATGGGAACACCGCTTTTAGAATGGGAGGCGAATGGCAGGGTGTTCTTATGTCAATCTCCAAGTTGGCCGGGCCACATCCTCATGGGCCTCCTAGTACTGGGTGCTCTAGAGCCAGTTCCGGGAGGCCGGTTGAGGAGGTGGAGTGGCCGACTTGGAGACTGACATATGGACACATTGCCATTCACCTCCCATTCTAAAAGAGGTGTTCCCATCTTTCCAGTTGGTGTTGACTGTCTAAAAGGGGTGTTCCCATCTTTTGTACTGGTGTTGACGGTCTAAAAGTAGTGTTCGCACCTTTTGTACTGGTGTCAACTTAGTGTTGTCTGCCATGTGAGAGGTTCACGTCTGTGTCGATTGTGTGTGTGATGTTAGTGCGGTGCTTACCAAAAATAAATATTGTGTGGAACATGTGTCCATAGATAAACAACGAACACAAATGTGGATCAGATTTTGATCACATTTGGATTGGATGATGATCGGATGTTGATCGGTTGTGGATCGGTTGATGTCCACAATCGAATTTTTGGGCCGATCCATATCGAGCGAACATGAACACCATCGAGCATCTGTGTTCGTGTTGCATTTTCTGGTTCTCATGCTCATTGTTCGCCAACCATAGGGGTGAATTCGAAAGGGTTAAAGGCAAACAAAACCTTTCACTTCAATTTTCGTTTTGTCTATTTACGGACATTTCTTCATCAGAACGCTTCAATTTGTCAAAGGTGTAACCGGCTCGAATAACACAAGTTATACCTGCGGAAGTGCAGTTAGTTAGTTTTGATATACATACACCTTCACACTTGTGCATCTCCTTTGTGCATGCTAAAACAGACATGTCTATGTACATACTGTACGTATATTCATATGTCAGTACATTTTAATTGCATGCAGTATCATGTACTTGCAGTAGGATCCGGCGTAAAAATTGGCGGGCGCCGATTCGCTGCATGAATTTTTATGCGATTTCTGACAGGTTTTTGCACAAGGACGCATTTGGGCGGCTGTCCTGCTTCCTAAGCGCATACAGTAGAAGGGATTTGTAGTGATTACGAAAGAGGAGAGCATTCTGCAGCCGATGCTAGTTAAATTTTGAAAGTATATTGTTCGGTTGTTCTTTAGGCTGCAAAGAACTTTTCGAAAAATTTTTGATTTACCTAAAACTATTATTTCTCGTCAGATGAGCACACAGCGCATAACAAAAACGGAAAATTCAGGTACGGTTTGCCCAAGTTGGTCGAATAAAAACAGATATTTAAGGAAATTGAAGCGGCATCATACAGGGTGTCTCAAAAAAATGATCACATTTCTTTTTACTGCCAATTCCGCAAATTTTGACCAAATAGGCTGAAATTTGGAACATAGGTGCCCAAACTCGGGCAATTTTATGTGTTAAAGTTTGGTGCACTAGGCTTGACTCATTCCCGAGAAATTTCAAAAAAAGTGAAATTTGTTAAATCAATAGTGAAAGCCGGTCACCGAAAAAATGATCACATTTCTTTTCACTGCGATTTCCGCAAATTTTGACCAAATAGGCTGAAATTTGGACCATATGTGCCCAAACTCGGGCAATTTTATGTGTTAAAATTTGGTGCACTAGGCTTGACCAATTCTCGAGAAATTTCAAAAAAGTGAAATTTGGTAATTTCAATACCAAAAGCCGGTCACCGAAAAAAACGTTACATTACATTATCGCCTAAGCTCTAACGATAGCGTTGGAGTTCATGCGTCAACTTTTTACACACGAATTACCCTGAACTTCTGCGTTTACACTCCAAATTTTATCCAATTCCGTCAAAAATTAGAAAAGATACAGGAAAAGGAAATGTTTCCATTTTTCGGTGACCGACTTTCACAATTGAAATTACCAAATTTCACTTTTTTTAAAATTTCTCGGGATTGAGTCAAGCCTAGTGCACCAAACTTTAACACATAAAATTGCCCGACTTTTGGCACCTATGGTTCAAATTTCAGCCTATTTGGTCAAAATTTACGGAAATGGCAGAAAAACAAAATGTGATCATTTTTTTGAGACACCCTGTAGGTTTCTTTCTTAACTACGCGTGAAACGTGCTCCTACTAAGGTGTTTTTAGGTATTTTGCTGTGACGACAGAACCGATGTACTGTACAGATACTTGAACGCATATCGACGCTGTGGTGCCAAAAGGGCTCAAGTCGAAAAAACGCATTTTGAGATACAGCCGTTTGAAGTTTTCAAACGCGCTGGTAAAAAAATTGTGCTTAGTGAGTCTCAAAAGATGCAGATATTCTGAAACTACAGGTGTTTTGACGTTTTTATGTTCTGTTTCTGGGCACAAGTTAGCACTCTACCCGCTGTGGCAGCTTGCCAAAAAAGGGGTGTTTTACTTGAGTCTTTTTGGCATGAAGACTTGTTGATCTTGAGCCCTTTTTGATGACTTGAGTCTTTCAATTGTTCCTACTTTCCAAAGAGTACAAGGCATTAGTGCATCAATTTTGGTCCACTATAATGGAATTTTAGAGTAATAAATAAGTGGTCGTATTTTAGCGGTTTTTAAACAAAAATCTGGTGTCCCAGAGGTTACTTGATGGCCACATCTAGGTCGATTAGACTAGGTATGGGATGGATTCCTAATTTGGGCTGCACTTTTAGTCATACATGGACGGAGTGCCTTCCTCTTCCCCTCATTAGCCCAGGCCGCATCGCCGTAAATTTTTATGACTTTTTTCTGGAAATTCGCCTACTGAACTTCCTCCATGGAAACTCATGTCCCTCAAGATTTTTCCAGCCTTTTGATTAGATTGAAAGGTGTAGTGGCAATTCTCCGGTCTTGATAGAGGCCATACATGGGTCCATACATGTAACAAACAGGTCATCCGCCGATGGGGAGGGTGTTGGGTTTGGCGCTGGACGGGAGGAAGGTCTGAGCCAAAATTCTAAGGAAGGGGAATTGGGTACTAAAAAGCGCTCAAAACTCGCAATTTTGGACTAAAAATGGTAAAATAATCGCTAATTTGGGGTCAAATCAGACATTGACAAAGGGGAGCTGAGGGGTTCAGCCACTCAGGCTCTGACCTGCCCCCCTCAGCCGGTCGCTACCCCCCTCAGGAAATTTTTGGAAGAATTTTGTATAGAAAGTTTAAGTAAATGTATGCCTAGATTAGGTGTAAATGAGCTTAGAATAGATTACTTTAACTCATTTTAACGAAAACAAGCCAAAAAACCTTGATTTTAGCAAAAAAATGTGACTTTTTGGCTTACCATTCCCTCAGCCCCCCTCAGGCGCTCCTCCCCGCCTCAGCTCCCACTTAGAAATTGAACATTCTACCCCCCATCAGCTAAATGCTAGTCCAGCTATGGGTCAAATACAGCTAAAAAGTACTGATTTACTGGCGATTTTAGCAATTTTAGTGTCTGAAATTCTAAAAAATACTACTTGCCAGAAAAATCAGAGGGTATGGGGTCGGAAAACATCATCTTGGGGTGGGGTCCCTGATCGGGGGGTCCGGCCTAAGTTGGGTAGGGGCAGCCTTCCCTTGTTACATGCATGGACCTGGGGCCTACCTGACCAGCTGCTACCACCCTGTCTCTCATCTATACCCCTAATCGAAATTTTTTTTCGCTTTTTTAAGCAAAATAGGCAACTTCACAGCAATTTTTTTGCATATTCTGGAGTACCGGGACAACCTCAGACTACCTCCAGATTTTTCCGCCATACAATACAGGGTCTGCCCCTACCACCCACCACTTCGTCCAGCCCCAGATGGAATCCCCGTAGAGATTATTTCTCGATCCCTTCCCACAGATCTTACTGGGAAGTAATTTTTTGAGCAATTTTTGTATTTTTTTTACAATTTCAGACGCTAAAATTTCCTGAGAAATACAGTTCAGTTTTTTAGCTGTATTTCAGCCAAATAAGCGCTTTTTACGATTTTTAGTCTAAAGTTGCGATTTTTGTGCATATTTTTAGTACTATACCCCCGGGCTGAACTCAGACCCCAACCCCCTGCCCATTTGGCGGCTTCGCAGTTGCATTTATGTGCAACCCCATACACAGGGATACCACCATAAGACCCCAGTGACACTTTCTTCGAACTTTTTGTGTAAGTCTGACGTTTTTGCTAATGGTAAGCCAAAACCACTTGGTTCAACTGGCAAAGGCCCCTTCCATTATTCAAATAGTACACATGCTTCAGAGATAGGTTTTGTGTTGTTACTACCGTATTCAGCCTAAAGGAGGCTCATTTATGGCAGAAACACGTAAAACAATAAGCAGAAGGGGGACTCAAGTGTACTTGAGTCATGTAGCACTGGGAGCCAAAAAAGGCTCAAGGTGACTTGAGCCCTTTTGGCATGAGAATCTGTGTGACTCAGCGTTGAGCCAAGTCCTGCCACACGCACATTGATAGAGTTTCCGAAAATAACAAATGCTCATTATCAGCGTAAGCAAATAAGCTGGCCAATGGTACAGAAAACCCAAATTCGACATTTTTTGACTTGAGCCCTTTTGGCACCACAACGTCGA